>CAVNYN010229038.1:0-11681 GCA_963692815.1 Nyctanthes arbor-tristis | reverse complement strand
CCCCCGGCCCCCAACGAAAATGTCAAAAACATACAAGTTTGAGAGAGACATGTAGATAGCGAGTGAATAATAAATATATTGATATCATGCTACATGGTTTAAAAAGAGGATCGATTATTAATTGTTTTTATCACAAAAACAAGTTTAGATTATAATGTATGGAGTCGGTCTTTCAATAGAAAACAGTCACGCCATATGTGCTCTATATGATAGTCTTCTCCTATGCATACTAATACCAAAAATTACAGTATTATTTATCAGTTGTCACACTACATATTTCCTCTCTTCACCATTATTCTTCCTTTTCAAATATGAGTATTTGCGACAATGTATGATTTCTATTAGTTCTACACTAATATTCCTAACACGATGAAATTTTCCTTCTCCCTCTTCGTATTCAATTCGCACCATTAGATCAATCATGTGAAATAGAACGTTGCTTCTTTCGAATTGCAGTCGATATTAGTTAAAACATACAATGAAATTTCATTACGGGAAAACGGTAGTAGCATATTTGTTAGACAAAAATGTCATTGACAATAATTTCAAGACAGAATATTAAAGATGAGAGTGAAAGGAAATGAATAGAGAGCCATGAAATTGTCATCAACCAGAAGATGTACTGGTTTATTTAAATTTAAAAAAAATCCTGACTTACAAGTAAAAATAAATAAATAAATAAATATATATATATATTATTACTTTCTTTTTAAAATATTTTTATTATTATTAATTAAATTTTAAGTTTGCCAAAGCGCCCCAAACGTTTCCCACTCCCTCTATTTCCCTCTCGAGTTAACATTCGCGGAGATATACGGCTCTCTACATGCATGCTACCAGAAACTCGAATCCTTTCTCCTACACTCTCGCATTCGCGAAATTGATTAGTGTAGTTTGACATTAAAGAGAAACAAAAACAGATAAAAAGAAGATCAAATTATTTCTCCATTTCGGAAGAGGAAAAATATATATATATTTTAACAATGGCGAAATCCAGTGCGGACGACGAGGAACTCCGGCGGGCGTGTGAGGCAGCGATTGAGGGAACCACGCAGAGTGTCGTAATGTCGATCAGGGTCGCCAAGAGCCGTGGGATCTGGGGCAAATCCGGCAAATTGGGCCGCGGCCAGATGGCTAAGGCCCGCGTCCTCGCCATCTCTAGTATGTATATATTTTAGAGTGGTTATTTAGCTGCATATGATTCATCATTTCAATAAATTATCAGCTGGGTGTCGTGTAAATTCCAGAATTAACACGAAGGATTACTGATTTTATACTTCCGACGATTGGTGGGACATGGTCAGGGCTCCTTTTTTGGAATGAGTCAATCTTGAACTCAATTCACGAACTTAATAATTGTAGGGTATAATGCAGGTTATCCGACGTGATGGAGCTAGGATTCAGCTTAACTAAAGCTATATAAGTTTCAACATATTAGGCGGATGAGATATCTTTCAAGCTAGCTTGAATAATTTTAGGATTGTCCCAAGAGGGATTATTTAAAGATCAATTTATCCTTTTTTTCCCCTTCTTTTGGCCAGCTCTATACAATCTGGTTTTTAACTGACTCTAGATTAGCTGCAGGACAAGGCTTGGGCGTGTGATTTTTCTACCCTCTTACGAAGCAAAGAAGGTCTACATTGTTAAATTGTGTCAAATGCCTAGGTTTGTGGGAAAAAAGTTTAGTGGAAGATGATTTCCTAGTAGAGGCAGCCCTTAATGCTGTGCTTTACTGAAATGGAAGCCTAAATTACATAATTGATTTACGTGAAAAGCTTGGAATGGAGCTATGAGCTTGTTGGATCTTTTCTTTTGTATATTCCTTTTCAAAAATATTGTAAATTCAGTGTTGTGCTTACCGCATTCACATATCTAGGGTTCTATTGCTAAAGTGGTTGAATAAGTAAGATATTTTTCCCTGTGAGTGTTAGATTTTGTGCTTCTTATATGCTAAACATTAATGGAGTATTGCTCGTGTCTTATGTACTTAATCTTTCATCAGTTCTTTCTCCCTGCTTCCATAATTGATTTCACAATGATCCTATGTCTTCTTTTGGCTCTAAAGAAATAAAGGGAAAATTTGGTGGTTGTATCCTATTCTTACCTATACAGTATTCTTAGTGAGATCTATGTTGAGGTGAAACCATATTGCTGTAATTAATGGCTATCTAACGGAATAACTCATTATTTTTTTCCTCCTAATTCTAGAAAAAAGGAAAAAAGAAAATCAGTATGAGGCTGATACAATTTGATAAAAGTTGGTTATTTTGTTCAGAATAATTTATCTGATTTAGATAAATTATTTCCTAGAAAATCATGGCTGCCTTCTCTTTTTCATGACCTACAAACTTAACTGTTCTGCTTTGTTGTGATTATTTTCCTTAACACAAGCACATTGTATTAGTCATTGCCTTCAAGAGACTGATATGGGGTACTTTTGACAATAGCTGCACATCTTTCTTGCAGCTAAGGTAAAAGGTCAAAGAACTAAAGCTTTTCTCCGTGTCTTAAAGTATACCAATGGAGGCATTCTTGAGGTAAGCATTGATTATGTTTTACTGCCTTCTATCTTGTTCCTGTTTACCAACTTATCTTTGACTTTTAAGATTGATTACTGGTGAACTATGGTCTCCACATATATACATGAATCATGATTCACACCAAAGGAGGTGTACATACTAATATATTAGTCTGCACCCCTTTCTGGTAAGTGAATGGTGTCACTAATTTTCAAATAATAATAAATGTTATTTCAAAATATATGACCTTGCTTATTACCTTAAAATCGCATGAATCCATGCCTACAGACCCACACAACTCAAAGAGAAAAATGGGGGAAAAAAGGGGGAAAAAAGAAAAAGAAAAAACATGACTTAATATTAAAACACGTAAAAGAAAATATAATTCAAATGCATAACATATTTTATATTTCTTGACTTTGTCATTTTCCTAATCTTATGTCTTAATATAAACCATTTCTGTCAATGGATGTGGTCGCCTAGAATCTGTTTTACATGATGTCAATCATTTTTCCGTGTTTTAATAGCATGCAAAGTTATATAAGCTGAAGCATCTTTCAAAAATGGAAGTTGTAACAAATGATCCTAGTGGATGTACTTTTATGCTGGTACGCTTGCCACTGAGCTCTGTCAAAATTCTTACGGTTCCCCTTAAGATATGATTTCTTTAAGATTGTAGAGTTAGTGACTTACTGTATTTTATTAATACTGAAGGGATTTGATAACCTTAGAAGTCAGAGTGTTGCACCACCTCAGTGGACAATGCGCAATGTTGATGACAGGTATATTAGAGATCCTGTTCCTGAACTTTCCAATCCTTCTCCAATAGTTATATATGTCGATCCTTTCTTTCTTTTTCATGCTGGTTTTTTGTGTTTTGTGTTGTAGGAACCGTCTTCTTCTTTGCATCTTAAACGTTTGCAAGGATGTATTGGGTCATCTTCCCAAAGTTGTTGGCATGGATGTAGTGGAGATGGCTCTTTGGGCTAAGGTGGATGCAAAACCTATTTTGCTTCATTCTTGTTGCGTACAATAATGCTAATTATCAGTGGTGGCGTTCGTCACCATTATTAGGTGACATTGAAGGGGGGAAAAAGAAGAAAGAGAGAAAAAAAGAAAGAAAGAGTAGAAAGATAAGTCCAATTTAATAAATCACGTGTCTCTAGATTTATCTACACTTATCACTTAATGACAACACTGCCACATGATATGGTGATGATTACCATTGTTGATGAATAGCATTATTCTTTTGTATATCTGTGGTGCAGTTTACTATAGAACATTGTTTTATGATTGATGTTTGGTGGTCTGCTATCTAATTTGGAGAGCCTATGGCACTTTAAAATTTATTTTATGCTTTATATGTTCTGATGGAAATACTAAATAATTTCTTGATGGAAATACTACTAGTTTGTTTATAAGGCACTGCTTGGAATTGTTTCTCATTTCTGTAATATATGAAGCTTCTGTGATCTAAACTAATCATATGCAGTATTCAGAGTAAAGATTGACTGAGGGATTTGCTTTTTTCATAAAATAGAGACTTGTATTCACATTTATGAATATTAGTCAGTTTTATGTGTGCAACTTTTTACCTTGGTTCCTCAGTTTATAACTGTAATACTAACCATATTGAATATATATGTTCCTTGAAGAAATCCAACTTGGAGTCTGTTATAAAAATATCAAGATATCCATTGCAGGAAAATACGCAGACTGTACCTAAGCAGCAGGTCGATTTTCCAGTTGGACCTATTGAGGCTGCAGTTCTTGAAGGTGACATGAAAGTCAGTGTTGAAAGAGAACTTGTGTCTCAGGCAGAGGAAGAGGACATGGAAGCTCTTCTAGGCACGATCTCGTACTCTATTTTGTATTGAAATATATAGCTTGTGCTGAAACTTGATATTATGATAGAAATAGGTCATGCAGTTTTATAAGAGTTTGTAATTTTTCTATTCCTAAGTAGATGTGTTACGAGTTATGGAAAGGAAAAACTTGTTTCCATTGAACTCTAGATCGCAGCTAGAGTAAAACAGGGGAGGGGCAAACAGATTGCAATGTTGTCGACTGCGAAAGCTTAATGGAACGTTTTTGAAACTCTAGGGGTTTAGGGGATTGTAGTAGACCAGACACGAGAAGACTGGCTGAATAGACTTAGTTGATGCATGACTTGCTCAAAGTTGGGGACTTTGGGAAGAAACAACTCACAATGTTGTTATTATGATTGATACCTGTTAGGATAATGCCATCTACATTACCAATAGAAGTAACAAATTTTTCTTCATCTCTATTTCCTAGAACTACTTTCAAAGTCACTTTAGCTGACTGCTGACATTATTTCTGTTGGCACCTGCTGCAGTTATGTCATGGGCATTAGTGAAGCTGAGGCATTTTCTGAGCGGATGAAACGAGAGCTCCAAGCTTTGGAAGCAGCAAATGTGCATGTAATTTTGGAGAACGAGCCTTTAGTTGATGAGGTAATTTTGGATCCTAAGGTTAATATCATTTTGAGGTGGCTTTTGTACCATTTATTTTGTTTTCTGTACTCTCCTCCAATATCATAGTGACCCAGTAAGAGCTTGTTTGATGCTCATTATTTGTTCAAATTTGGGGAATTATAATGAGGAGAGAGGTAGAATGTGTATTGGAAATCTAAAAATATTTGAAATATGTGGTTGTAATTGAGCAGTTGTCAAATCAATTGTCAAATCAGTAGTAGATAAAATTATAATTTGAGAAAATAATGGACATCAAACGAGCACTAAGATTATTCTTTTTTTTTTTTTAAATTAAAGATTGGTGTGAGGGGTACCTCATCAGCATTACATTTTTCTATTTAATAATGGCAGGTCGATTTTACATATGCTCACTCAAAAAGTGTTACACCATTAAGTCTTTCTTCAAAGAAATTGTAAAGTGACTACTTATTCTTGCCCACTCTTGTTTCATTTACTTTCTTATGGTTTTGGAACTGCATTTGAAATCTCAATGTTGAGGAAATGTAATTTGTCCAGACCTTCAAAATTTGTGTAGTTTATATTAAACTACATTCCCAACGCTCAAAATATAATATATATGAATAAGAAATGTTATATGGGCTACATTGCCAAGTTCGTTTGGTTCCTGTGAATGGATTATTGAACTTTCTGTTTTATATAGATTATACTTGGTTCATATTTTGCTTTCCAGGTAAAAAATATCATCAGCAAATTTAGCTCCTAGACGACTGAAATGTTTTGAGGACTTGTGCTTCAAAAATAGGCATAGCCATAGGAGAATGAATAATCACTATCTGTTATAACATGCCATAAACTGCTTGTCAAAGTTCTCATAACTGGGTGGCACGGCAATATGAGGATGAGAAGATCTTCAAATCTCATAGCATAGCTTCCTCAAGCTCTTGTTCTAGAGCTTTCTAATCCCTGATTAATTTAACTATGGATCCTGCAGGTACTACTGGGCCTTGAGAATGCTACTAATTGTGTTGAGGACATGGACGAATGGTTAGGCATTTTTAATGTAAAACTTCGACATATGAGAGAGGATATAGAGTCGGTATGCATCACCTCCTGCAGATTTGTGCTTATATTTGGAAATGTAGAGGCTGTGCTATCGTGATTTTGCTCATACACATCATGTTAGTTATATAGTTAGATGCTGTATTCACTGTTTGGCTGATTCCGGGTTTTGCTTCTTACAACTATATATAATAATAAAAATAAAATTCAATATTGATTTCCTTCCTTAGAGTGTTTGAATTAGAGTGTTTGAACCTCTAGGAACACGGCCCTGAGCACACAAGGGAGTTAAAGGTAGTGGCTTAACAATGCAATGCAATGCAATGGGAGCTGCTTGTTCAAAACTAAAACTGCTACTGGTGTCGTTTGTATGCTGTGTGGGACCACCATCTATAGAGTATAGCATTTTATCTATACATGCATATGCGAGCTGTCGTTTGTCTCAATTGTATGGGACCACCAATCTATGGAGTATAGCATGTTTACTTTTATCTATACACGCATATCATAAACAGATAGCTTGTAGCTATCCAGAGCAATAGCTCTTCTGAAATCTGAATAAAAGATGAACCACCAAAATCTTGTAGCCTGAAGGAGATTTACAGAGCATTGCTTGATGTGCAACTGCTTATACTGTCACTTGCTTTATTCAAATATTCTGAAGAATTTATTCAACAGCAGAATGAGCTATGGTATCAACATAAAATGAAGTGCATTCCTTAGTCTTTCAGAATATTCTATGATATTGTTTTATGATATGCAGATTGAAACCCGTAATAACAAGCTAGAGATGCATTCAGTAAACAACAAATCATTGGTTGATGAACTTGATAAGCTTTTAGAAAGATTATGCATCCCTGGGGAGGTGTTTCCTTGAACTCTTTTCATTTTTGTAAATTCAAAGAAATTATCCTTTTTAGTGTTTCCCAGCATTTAACAATGGACATTGTGTTGTCTCACTGTTTTCCTTCTCCAAATTGCAGTATACAGCATGTCTATCAGGGGGTTCATTTGATGAGTCACACATGCATCAAAACATTGATGCGTGTGAGTGGCTAACTGAAGCTTTACAAAGCCTTGAAGTTCCCAACATCGATCGTTGCTATGCAAACATGCGAGCTGTATGTGCTGCACTTGACTCTCTGTGACCTCTGAATTGAATTGAAAAACTTAGTTGAGATGAAAAATATGCATGCTTAATATCTATTGTGTGTCCTTTCGAATCATCCCAACATACAGAAAGTTGTTGATTTTTCTTTGATTAATTTAAATGAACACTCTTTCGTCCATAGTTGTCGAAATCATAATATTGACTCTTAGCATCATATGAATTTATTTGAGCGAGTAAATTGCATGGAGCCACAAACTGGCTGTAATTTGAATGAATAAAAACTTCAGTCAGTAAGGTGGTTGAATAGTCCATTTTTTTCTTCCCTGTTTCATGAGATTTTCTTGCTTTTGTCTTCAATTTTCATTTCCAGAATACCGGTCAAAAGAAGAGTTTTCTCCCACATGCATCATAACAAAATAAAGTGGCTTTGTAGAAAATATTTCAAGTTGATTGAAGAGAAATACTGGACTACTGGAACTTTGAAGTGGGACCACTTAAATTCTTGTCAGGTTCATGGGTATTTCTGACTTGCATATTTAGAGTTTATTTCCCTTTGGCGGATGGAAATATTTTTTGACCGGTTCATCTTGTCTCATTGTGTCTCGATTTTCTGTTTTGTTCAGTCACTCATATAACAACCCCCCCCCACCCCCCAAAACCCAAACAAAAAAAAAAAAAAAACCAAAAACAAAAAAACCAACAAAATTAACACTCCATAGATATTTTCACAGTTCATTGCTGATTTGAAATTCTTTCTTTTACATATAAAGTTATTATTCTTTATGTTATTTGAATTTTTACCAAGTCACCATATGTCATCAATCGTTCAATTCTTAATTTGGAAATGATAATTTCAACGAACTTCTCGAACTGCAGTACATCTGTTGAGATGATACAGCTTGCACTTGTTAAAAAGAAAGCACATTAAAATTTGAAACTCTTTTACTTTCTTATGTGGTTCCTGATTTGACAGCACAAACAAAAATCATAATTTCACATATTTGAGGAAATTTTCTTACTAGAAGTGGTCTGCAAAACTCTTACAGGTTAAAGAGAAGTGTGCAGAACTTGACAAGTTGAAAAATACTTTTGCTAGAAGAGCATCTGAGTTCTTGAGAAACTATTTTGCTAGTCTGGTGGATTTCATGATAAGCGAGAAGAGTTATTTCTCTCAGGTATTTAATGATGATTCAACATTTATTACTATCGGTACCTTATGGAATTACTAGTTTTTGGTTATAAGTTGGATTGTCACAGCGTGGACAACTGAAGAGACCTGATCATGCTGATCTGCGGTATAAGTGCAGGACATATGCTCGGCTTTTGCAACACTTGAAAGTAAGATGAAAAAGTAACTTCTGTGATTAATCAATTATTACCATGTGATTTTTCCTTTATTGGTTCTGTTGGTTTTCTTATTTCCTTACATAATTTCCTTATCTTCCTCCTAATCGCAGAGCCTTGATAAGAATTGCCTGGGCACGTTAAGGAAAGCTTACTGCACCTCTGTCAATTTACTTCTACGTAGGGAGGTCAGGAGACTAACAATATTACTTCAAGGGCTTTTTCGTTTTCTTGTTTATCTACGTTATATATCATGTTTTCTTTAGTCGAGCTCAAATGTTTTTGGTGCATGGCGTGTGTATGAGATGTCTTTTAATTTATATGGTTCACTGTGGCTTTTGTTTACCACATTTGTGTTCTATTTTAAATGATTATACTTACTTCAGAAGTCAATTTCATGGCCAAAATGAACTTGAGCAAATTAAAAAAAGTTGGTAGCTTGAAAACATTCATTTTAATCCATGATAGGCTCGTGAATTTGCAAATGAGCTCCGCAGTAGTACAAAAGCATCAAGGATTCCAACTTCATGGCTTGAAGGTCCTATAGGTCCAAATCAGAGTGCAAATGTAGACACATCGGGAGTTTCTGAGGCGTATGCTAAAATGCTTACGGTTTTTATTCCACTTCTTGTGGATGAGGTCCCAGTCAAGCATTATTCACTCTCTCTCCAACCCTTCCCTCCCAACCCTGATGCAATGCTTATACAAGTTCTACTTCTCATGAACTGCAGAGCTCTTTCTTTGCACATTTCATGTGCTTTGAAGGTCTTCCCAACCCAAACAAGGCTGAACCAGATGACGATGATGATCTGGGCATCGTGGACATTGATGATAATGGACCCAAAGATGGTAATTTAAGTATTTTAGTTCTTGTTATTCTTGGAAATTGCTTTTCACACTTTTGCTATTTGCAGATAAGAAGTCTTCAGATCTGGAGGCATTAAATGAGTCACTTCATGATTTGCTTGATGGAATACAGGCAACTTTAGTTTAAAATGCAGTTGTTATTTCTTTGATTTACACAATAGTTTCCAACTTTTGATGGCAAACATCCTCCTTTTCTTCTTTCATTCTGCCATTTTGACTTTTTAGGAAGATTTCTATGCTGTGGTGGACTGGGCATACAAGATTGATCCTCTTCGTTGCATATCCATTCATGGAATTACTGAGCGTTATATTTCTAGTCAGAAAGCTGATGCAGCAGGATATGTGCGTATAATACTTGATGATCTAGAGAACAGAATTTCTGGGCAGTTCAGTCGCGTAAGTTGAATCCCTTTCTTCTGCCAGAAACTTTTGTCATTTTAAGCAATGCTGTTGATCAAACTTGGATTAGATGCTTCATTGCAGTTTGTAGACGAAGCTTGCCACCAGATTGAAAGAAATGATAGAAATGTAAGGCAGACAGGAGTGTTGTCATATATACCCAGGTAAAGTAGGTCTGAAATGTTCAAGCTATTTGAATTAGACCGTTACTCTGCTCCTGGTATTGGTGATCTATTCTTTTGAGGCATTTGACCTCTAGTCAGCTGTACAGAGAGTAGATTTGATGGATGTGGTTGTTAGTTCTTTAAGTAAGCCCCACACATTGTTAGGATTCCTGTTAGTTTCACCTGGAGCTTCAACAGTCAATATTTGTGCTTAATTCTAAATTCTAAAGCTGAAAGTATTATTCTTATCTCGGTGCTGCCGTCCAAGATGTTGAAACTGGCTTTTACATTTCACATACATGTTTGCTAACCTTTTAACTTTCATATCTTGTTTTCCCGGGATGCTTTTTTTTTTTTTGGGTGGTGGGGGTGGCGGTTGGGATTGCTTCGGGTTCTAATTGGGTTATCATGTGTTCTCTAAATTCAAACATAATATTGTTGCACAAGAAATTTTTTACTACCATCATTCTTAGGCCTTCTACTGCTTTTGTTGATGTTTTAGCATATCTGGATTTTGTGGTAGATACAACTTTCCAAATTTTATTTAACCGTGGTGTTCCAGTTAGCTTCTTTATGCATCAATTATTGAGTTACATTATTTTGCATAGATTTGCTAATTACATTATTTTGCATAGATTTGCCACTCTTGCAACCCGTATGGAGCAGTACATCCAAGGACAATCAAGGGATTTAGTCGATCAGGCTTATGCAAAACTTGTGAGTGTTTCCTCTCATGATTATTATTTTGATGTGTTTAATTAGTTAATGCCTAAACCATTGATTACATGATATATGAAACAAACCATATTCTATAAGAGCATCCACATTGGTAGTGCTAAAGTAGGTTGTTAGTGGAGTTGTTAGTTAACAACTCAAAAAACAACCTACATTGGTGGTGTTAAAGTAGTTGCTAAAAGCATTTAATTTAACAAGTTGTTAGTTTTATTGTTAAAGTTAACAATAAACTTAACACTTCATGTGGTATTATTTCTTCTTTTTTTATTTTAATTCAATTGGGATTGGCCCACCCTGTGACTATTGAATTGATAATTAAATTTAACACTCTTAGTTAGAATCACCAATGTGACACAAATTAATAGTTAAATTTAGCTTGCTTATGTGTCATTTAACAATCACTAAAAACTCTACTTTTTATTTATGTGGATAGTTAATTTTAACACTACTAATGTGGATGCTCTAATGACAAATGAACTTTATTTAGCGCCCCTTACTTTGCTACTTTTCTTTTAAAATAGAAATGACACAAGTGTTGGAGAAATAATTAGTTATTGTGGGTCCAAAGAATTATGTGGATGGAAATGAATTGACCAATTTCTGTTTTAAAACAAAAGGGGTTAATTTTACAAATCGTCTCAAACCTTTGAGTTAAGAATCGTCTTGGCCACCAACCTTTTTTTCGACCTTCTGGGCCCCCAACCTTTCATAAATTCACACGATAGATCATTTTTGACAAATTCCCTCAATATTGCCGTTAACTTTCCAATAAAATTATCGTTATATCCCTTCCCTTTTTAATTTTAAAAACAAAAGATTTAAAAATATTAAAAAAATTAAATAAAAAAAAAAAGAAAACACTCACCCGACCCTAGCCCTCCCCCTTCCCTCCCAAGAACGGCCTTGCGAATGCAGTCATTTCCGGCGGCAAAAATGGCTGTTGCTAGAAATGGCCATTTCTGGCAGCAGTTACAGCCTTTTTTGGCTGCCGCTCTTGGGTGGGGTGGGTGTTTTCTTTATTTTT
>CAVNYN010229037.1:0-19256 GCA_963692815.1 Nyctanthes arbor-tristis | reverse complement strand
CATTAAAATATTCAATTTTTAGTTATTTTACGATAATACCCCTGACCTTAATGGTGGAAATGGATGGAAAACGTTAGAGGGACCTTAGGTGTAACACTATTGAAAGGTTAGGGGCCTCCACAATGAAAATTAAAGGTTGGGGACGTAATCTCAACAAACCTGAAAGGTTGGGGACGCTAGCTGTAAATTACCCTAGTTATTTTGAGTTATTTCATGATGCATCAAACTTTCTATATAGGCTAATTTTACCTATCTTTGCTACTTAAATTACTAAGGTGGTTCTTGGAGTACAGCATTGTAACTTTTCTTTCCAGATACTACCATGTAAAATAATACTTGCATCTATTTAATCATCTATTTCAGCCTTCAACATTAGTTCTTTTGTAAGGAAAATGATTTACTGATTCAACTCTTTGTTATTTGTTTCTCATAGGATGGTCATCCTCCCCTTGGATGGTCAGACACTTTGGCATATCTTGTCTTACCTACGCTACTGATTGTCACACAGTACATCTCTATTCAGATCATGCAACCATCACAGGTTTGTCAAGTTAAAACTGCATAATCTGTTCATTATGCATTATACTTAGGAAATGAAGGACTCTATCTGCTTTTGCTATTGCTTTTCTACAATGATACTTTAAGAAACCTTCTCTTGCTTTTGCCTTTTTGGACTTTATTCTTGATCTTAATCCTTTAATTTATACATTCTAACATGGATGGCCCGTAAATATGGTTTATATCTTTGTAAAGAAACTATCTCTTGTTGGACAATTCTTCAGCTATCAATACAAGAGAATACTTTTTGGTGGGCAGATTCTAACTGTAATTTATTTTATTTGACAAATTTTCTTGTTTTGGAAACTTTTAGAGCAATGATCCAAAATTTTGGAAAATTTTCTTATTTTATTTGTGCAGATTCTAACTGTAATTTATTTTATTTGACAAATTTTCTTGTTTTGGAAACTTTTAGAGCAATGATCCAAATCTGAAGAATTCTCAAGCCATAACCAAATTGCTGCCATTGATGATTGGCTATTTTGCTTTATCAGTTCCTTCTGGTCTGAGCCTTTATTGGTAAGCAGCTCTGAAGATTTTACATTCAGTTGGTTTCTATTCTATCTTTTATCCTTTTGTATTCCCATTTAATTGGAAACATCTGCTCAGTATTCTTACTTTGACCTCTTTTTGCATGAAAATTTTTATTTTGCCCACGCATGCTTGTTATTATGCATGCGCGCAATACATGACATACATCTAGGCTACAACTGTGGGATGTTTGTAGCTTAGATGTTTGACACATATGCATGCATGCATAATAACATGCATGTGTGTAGGGAAAATAAAATTGCTCCCTTTTGCATTTATCTTTCTTCTTTACATTTTTCCTTGCTGGTGGGGTAGAGAAACTATTGTAGTTCTGTAGTAGTAGCTGACTCTTTCCTTACTTTTCACGCAGGCTTACAAACAATATACTGAGTACTGCTCAACAAGTATGGCTGCAGAAATTAGGTGGTGCAAAAAATCCAGTCGGTCAATTAAGCGAAGAGATTATGAAAAAAGAGGCATCACAAGTTCTGAAGTCTATCTCTGAAGCACCTGAAGACAAAAAGGTCGCTAAATCAGAAGAAAAATTTACTTCGGAAGGACCACGTCCTGGTGAAAGGTTGAAGAATTAGCTATTTATTGAATGACCATAGCTCGTGTTTGGTGTTATTACATTCTTCCGGTCTGTTTTATCACCTTTCCAGGTTTAAACAGCTAAAGGAGCAAGAAGCTCGAAGAAGGAAACAAATAGAGGAAGAGAAAAGGAGAAGTGAAGTGGTAGCAGCTAAAGAAATACAAGAAACAAGTGTGGAGGTTAAGAAAGAAGACAATGAACTTGAGAAGGAAAATAGAACCTGTGCCGAGTTACTTGGCGTTGATTCTGTTACCAATGGTGGCAGTTCTTCGAGTGTTGGTGGCTTTGGTGTGAATGGAAACAATACTAAATCAGAACTGAATGATGACGAAAAGACACCTACTGATACAGTAGAAAATACCAAAAATTTAGATGATCCGGAGAATAGAAGTGATCACCATCTCTATGAAAAGGCGGAAAAGGTAGTCCTTGTTACTTGAAATTTAAGCCTTCTTTTATCAAGTTATTCTTTATATCATGAATTTCATGGCATTATTGCATGTAGGTGTTCTCTTTATAGTCGTTAATCTCTTTTTTGATAGCTTTCACATGAAAGATACAACATGACTTTCCTGCTGGCTATTTTTAACTCTGAATTTTTAATGGTTGAACAAGTAATGCTAAAGACCAGCACGGAGATGCACCTAATCAATTTGGTAGAACTTATCCCTTTGTAGTAGATTTTGTTCTTGGCTAGAAAGTACTGAATGTTGTTTCTTTTTCATTGTGGGTAACTGGGTGGGTAGCCGCAGTTCCCCATTAGTATTTCATTCACTTTAGGAAAACCTGATGTACTACACTTGGCTGGATAGATGGGGATCATTTGGCAATTGGCCACATGTCACCATAAATTACAAGATTTTGTTTGGTGGATCATAGATGTGGACCCAGTTACGTATTCAATATGGATAGATCCTTAAATATACTAAGTGGTAAAATGGGATTGGAGGAGCCACCACCAAATATCCAAGAAAATTTTTTCATGTTATGCTTTGATCAAAAATTCTCTCGCACTTTCTCAAATTGTGCCGTTCTTTCACATATGTAACGCACATATATCCGCACATATTTGCATGCATCTTCTTGTAGTTTATGCACAAAACGTCATTGTCTTTCCTGGTTTTTTTTGCAGGATTAAGTTGCTCTCATTATTAGTAAGGATAATTAGTGAGAATGTATAGAAGAATAGGATTGAGTGAGTTGTCAATTGATATTGACTCAGTTGATAAAATCACCGAGCTTTCCTTGAGACCTGGGTCATTTCCAGTAGTCCACAACAAAGCTCGAAGATTGCAGTATCAGTCAATGAGCGGAATTTGCAAGCAGATTAACGAGAGAGATGTAGATTATTGTTGTGTGCGACAAATACACGGGTTAGTAAGATCTTATAGTCTATTCTGAAATATTAATTGTAGCCTTAATGTAACACAAGAAAGTAGCTGGCTATGCTTTTCCTCAAGTGTTTTTGCTACAGATGAGAGAAGACAGGAATATTTGTTTACAGAGTCCTTGTGTAAACTGCACCTATCATTCAAGTTTTTAATTGTTTTCTGTTTTTATTTTATACGAGTTCATGGCATGTGATGTTCTGTTTACAAATTGCGCCTCTATGGCCAGTGACAAAATGTTGAGAGCCAAAGTGCTCTTTATTGGGATTCTGTCGAAGGGGACAACTCATCTCCTCACAGTAACCTGTGATAAAAAGGTACACGACGCTCTTCCGATCTCATTCGACATCTGATACAAAATAGTGAATGAGATCATGCATAATGGCCCGTCCAACATATCTACCAGTAGAAAAATGATATGAAGAAATTACAGCCAAGAACATGCTTACATATATTAACAGCAGTATGATAAAAATTCAGTGTACATGGTTTCAAGCAATGGCAGAGGAAATTTTACTAGAATGCATTCTTCAGAAACATTTTGTCTCCACGCATGAAATAGTGAATGCAAGACTCACTAGCTAATCTAATGATTAATTAGACTCCAATCTCTCCATAGTCGAAGAGGATCAAAAGACTGGAGATATCTTCAAAGTTGATTCCTGGTGGTAACAATGTTTATCAACTCACGGATCAACTTAAAAACTTTCAAGAGAAGTATGAGATCCTCCACGCCATCAGTCCCACAAATACAAGAATATATGACCATGTTTATAGTTAGATACTGTGGGATTCTTTACCGCGCCTTGGCTACTAGTGAACTGCAAAATCATCCTCCTATTTTGTCACAGGGTATAATACTTTCGAACAAGGCACCACCATATGCTGCAAAGGGTTCATATTACTATGGATGTCGGAAGAAGGAATTGCCCTTTGAATTTTGGAAGAAGGATTCAAAACTCAGATCTGGGCTGAATCCTAATGAAACTTTTAAGATTTCAACTCCACAAACCTTTGTCTGATAACAGATGCAAGCTCTGATTCACCAACGCTAACCAATCCCTCTATAAGCTTTTGCCTCAACCTAATATATGGTATCAAACCCCTCTCAGTCATTCCCACAACAATTTTTCCTCCCAAAACGAATTGACAACATTCTAAGCAACCCTCAAGCACCATCTCATAGCCCTCAAACCCAATAGGCACATCTTGGCTTTCTAAAAGCTCAATCATCTCAATTGCTCTCCGTATATCTCTGTTGGCGCGCATTGCTGTCAATGCTTTCACTACAATTTCCTGTCTTGGATTCAGCCCGTGTGAGGTTACCATCTCCTTCACCATTTCTACAACCTTATTTGTCATTCTACGCTCACTCATTTCACTAATTAAAGTGCCATAGCTATCCAAATTAGGAATACACCCTGCCCGCGCCATGCCCTTCAGAACTTTAATTGCCTCATTCAACTGATCAACCTTACAGAGGGACAAAATAAGATAGTTGCAAGTCCCACAATCCGGAGAGTACCCAATTGACTGCATCTCCAGTAGTAAACTTGATACAGACTGACCACATTTTTGTCTTTCAGTCCATGCATTGGAAAGCAATAGATAAGTCTGTGAGACAGGAACACAGCCTGAACGAAGTGTACGTTGTAGTATAGCAAAAGCAAGCGGAAGGGGGTTCACACTTTCCAGAGTATAGGAAAGCAGACAGGAGTATGCAATCCTAGGACTCGAACGGGGCCTTATGCAAATAAAAGACTGTAAAATCTCATCAATAACACGGGCTCTCCGGTTTTCAGCAGATGCCGAAAGGAATGAGAAGGGATTTGGATTTCTACAAGAATCTTTCACTCCTCTGACAAGGTCAGGTATTTGTTCATAAGTCTTAGCTTCAACTGCTGCTCTTACAGATTCCTCAAGCATCCCGTATGACGGAGCTGAATGAATCATAGAAAACTGCAGGAAATAGCACCGGAACGGAAGTGGCAAACAAATCCATTTTGTTGCCATTATTCCAAATTTTTCTTCTTAAACCTGCAAGAAGGTACTAAAGCGACCAACACACCGTCAAAACAATCGAATTTATGTTATCACGAAAACCTCAAAGAGTCATATTGTCGAACAGGAGCTATGCATATCATAGACATGGCTGGCCTTGTGATTTCTGAGGCCTGAGGCGACCTTCGAAAAATGGGCCCTCGATGTAGGGCCAAATAATTATCTTCTTTCATGAAACAAAACATATAAGGTAAAAATCAAAACAATATGTCAGTATTATCACCAAAATACATTACGCTGTGCCAAGAAGTTGCCTAAATATCGCACGTCCTGAATTTTTGGACACAAAAACACTAATCAAATGTTCACAATCCAATTTTTCAACTATTTTTCAACAACCTTTTCTTGCTAAAGTACTTATCAATATCAAGGTCTCCCGCTTGACTTTAATACTTTTTCCTTTTTTGAGCCATGATATATAATCTCTTTCTAATTCAATTGTCCTACAAGCATTAAACAAAAGCATCCAATCCTCTCAATTCATACAAATTAAACAAAACTAAAAAACATCCAAATTTCCATTCCCCATTAACCATTACTAAATATTAAGAGGATGTTTGATTCTCTTTTTTAAAGTGACTTATAAAGAGAAATTATAAGTTGGTGAAATGAGTGATGTAGATTTAATAGAAATTTAAAATTTGTAGTTATAAATGAGTAGTTGTCAAATCAGTAGTCAAATCAGTGATAAATGACTTATAAAGAGATATGTTAAAAAATGATCAAACAAGCACTAAACATATGAAAAAATAAATTAAATAAAACTGAAAATTACCAATTAAACAAAAGCATCCAATCACAAAATAAGGAATTTTTGTGTCTCATGTATGTGTTTCTACCCAAAAAAAAAAAAATAATAATAATAAATATAAAAGGTTGCAAAAAATTCGATTTCAAAAATCAAACCTCAAAAATCAAACCAATCATTCTACTGTGATTGGTTTACATATACACTTCAATTAAACATGTTCAAACTCCACACATATATACACTTCATTAACACGTCCTATAATTAAACACGCAAGAAATAAAAAAAATAAAAAAAAAACTGAACTCCAACTTGGTTTTCAATTTCTCAGTGACTAAGTTCACATGAAAATTGAAATCATCATATTCATCCTCCCATTATTATGTACGGCTGCGGAATTAAGGATCCTTTTCTTGCCAAATGCCAATTGAGAGTTATGAATTTAGGAATTAGGATATAGGAATAGGAAGAACTTACCTTTGGCTAGCTTTTCTGGGTGCCGGGTGCGTGGTGTGGTGGTCGAATGGGCATGGCTGGCCGGACGGACGGACTTCTTCTGTTCTTCACTCTTCTGCCTTCTCAGCCTCTCTGTTTGTTTGTTCTTCATTCTTTTGCTTTCTTACGTTTTTTTTTTTTTTATGATCATATTTGATTTTGGACTTTGGAATTGGCGTAATTGGGCTGAATCTATTTATTATTTTTTGGGCCCTTAACTTATTTCGTCTAGGCTCTAAATTTTCAAAAAAGAACGGGTCATTCAATTTTTGGGCTAATTTATAACAAAAAATAATATTATATAGTATCAGCCGTACTTGACACTAGTCTAAGTAGCAACTAATGTGATATTAAATGATATAAGTGAAATTAAATATTTAAACAAAAAATCCATTTAATTTAACTTATCATTTAATGTCACGTATTAAGGTATCAACCATCACTTATGTCAAGTAGCATTACTTTATAAAAATTATCACGGGCCACTATATTTTTTGGGGCGACCACCTCACTGGCGTCTCATGATTTACTGGCAGAATAACTAATCACCTCTTTATCTCACTTGTTCAACGTTTTCCTGGTGCTGTCATTCAACAAGCCCAACCATATTTCGTGCAGGCGTTGAAGTTTAAAAATGGCGCTAAGTCGCTTGATGCTTTCTCGGATGAGATGGGATAAAACATCCAGGTAGACAATTATGCAGTATGGGCTGTCATCAGAACGCAGAAGCAGTTGTTCTTGCGGCACTGGCTCACAAATTCATTGGGAATCCAGACATGATTGAAGCTGAGCCTGAGCCAATGGCGTTGTTTATGGGTATTAGTATTACTTTAGCGAAGGAAAATCAGTTGCAGTTGGGAAAAAGATTGAAACAATTTGTTTACAGCTTGTTTCGAGTCTTTCCTCCCTCTGATCTGGAGTTTCACAATCGTCTCATTCTTTCTTGGTAATTGCTCTCCAAATGTCGTTGTGGTTCTGGTAGCTATGTGCGTCAAGGGGAATTTAGTTGCCAACACTAATCACTATAAAACGATCTCCTGTTATACGTCTAGCGGATGTATGACATGATTATCTCGCCATATACACATGTGGCGGGAGACTATTAGACGTCTCACATGTGTGTTAACCCACAATAATTTGTTTTCCAATGGGCTGTGACACTATTCTAGTATATAAGTATCATTTTGATTTTTTAAGCAACATTCTAAATGGTAAACTAGCACCCACCTTTGTACAATCAAACCTGGTAAGAGTCATTTGATGACTCGATAAATAATTGGTTAGACAACTATGTTTTTAAAGTTTTAAAAGCTCACAAACAACTTTAGTGAAAGTAATTTATACGCGGGTTAACGTTATAATAATTCTATAGAATTAATTAGAAGTAATTTTTTTAGAAGCAAATGGTAGAGATTTGTACATTGCACGTAGATCTCATATGATATGTGAATGTGGAGAAAACTTTCTAGTACTCTAGGAGAATACTAAACACTCACTCTCTAGTCAATCAAGAATTAATATATGTGTTCAAGAGCCTAAATTTATGTATAAATTAGGACTTCTAAATATATACATAGATTCTTAATTTGATCATAGAGGATGGGATAAATACTCTCGGAGTACTAGAAAATTTTCTGTAAAGGTAATTTTGTTTACCCAATTTTATTTTGAATTATAATTAATTTGCTAATAACAATAACGCAACATGCTTTCGACATATGTTCATGTTGAATTGAATTTGATTTGGCGTAAGACGTCTGACGCCTGATCTGAACTATGTGGCTGTTTGATTCTCATTATTCAATATGAAGTGAAATGACTAGTGTAGATTTAATGAAAGTTTGAAATTTGTGGTTATAAATTAGCAGTTGTTAAATCAGTGTTTAAATTAGTTGTAGGTGAAATTATAATGTATTTTGTAAAAGATAATCCAGTATATATTGAACAGGATTGGACCCAAATGCAAATTCATTAAAGATGTGCCACCGTGAAAGAAAAATGAGCTTCCTTTACAGAATCCCTATAGAAGACAACTCATCTTCTCGTGTCCCTCTTGAGAAAACGTACAGAAGAGGACCATCCGATTTTAGAGAGAAAACAAAGGCTTGTATGGAAACACATATATACATACATACATACATACATACATATTGTTATTATTATTATTATTCTATCTCATTCGGAACAAAAACTCTCTCTCCCCCAAAAATTCTATCAAAGAAATCCCATCAAACACCAGCAGCACCATTTTCTCAAAAGTCCTTGAATGATCATCGTCAGAAACAAATTAATTAGACAAATCCCCAAAAATTGTTGCTTTTGAAAGATTCCCAATTGAAGACCTTTTTGCTTAATCAGACAGAAATTGAACTCTGTTTTGGGTGAACTTTTTTGCAAAAGTCATGCTTGATGGATTGTAAAGAATCTTGGGTCCCAATTACATGTAATTTCTTTTCCTGAATTTTTTATGCTCGATCTGTCGATGATCATAATTTGTATCTTAAAGAATTATCCTTTTGTTGAATCTTTTGGTGACGGATTTTTTTGTATCTCGCCTGATTTGTATATTAGCTGATGAGTTACTTGTTTTGTTGATCATCTGATGGTCCATGCATTTGTGGGTTGCTAAAGGATCGATTTATATGGTTTTACTTGTTTGAATGTACTGAACTCTGTTCTGGGCTTGTTTCAGTTTATTCCTTTTTGTTAATAGTAAGTTTAATTTGGAGATACAAACTTGATGACTTTTCCTGATTATGCACGTGAATGAAATTTACCATTTTGGTGGTGAATTCCTGTCCTTTTAAGGGTCTTATTCTGGATAAGGAATATCCCTTGTTGAACGTTTGGTATTCTTCTTACCACAGTTTGTTTCTATCGGGTTAAGAATATCTTAGTATTCTTCTTGCCACAGTATGTTTCTTTTGGGTTAAGAATATCTTATGTGTGTTATTTCTGGTTTACATATATCGGAACTATTGAGTGTTGGAGATGACTTGCTTTTGATGCTTCCAAATGGGATGTGCCTATTTGCTGTATTTTGCAGGTTTTGATGCTATGTCTAGTCATCTATTTGTTTTTATCTTTCTTTTCGTTGCTTCATCAATTGATCTCATACAGCTGCACTGCCCATTGTATAAAGTGGCCTGGAAATGTGAATGTGATTATGTTCAGCCAAGATAGTACTTACATTGATGATTTTTGGTTTTTTTTTTTTTTTTTTTTTTTTTTTTTTTTCACTTCCTCACATAACTTCAGTTTATTCTTTTGATCTTCTTATTAAGACTCATTTTTTATTCTTGTAATATGCATGCTTGCAGGCTTGATGATTAGAGCTGTATGATCAGCTAATACTTAAGGTGCGCAGTTGCATCACGACATTTATTAACTATAATACTAGTTGAACTATATGGTGATGCGGATATGAAACCAGTTTTTGTGAAAAGACAAATTGATAATGGTATTCATTTTTTATGATTTGCAGTGGATTAGATCTTCAACTCAGCTTGGTTAGGGCACTGCAGAAGTAAGCGGTGCCCATGGATGCTACTACTAGTCAAACTTCAAATTTTCAATGTCTTAATGTCCCCGAGCAATCAATTGCCTCACTGGTAACCTCTTCCGTGGCAACATTTCCAAGACAACAACGCCATTGTTTTGGAAATGAAAGCCCCGGGGAGTTCCCCTTGTCTGCCAATCCTTCAATTGTACTTCATGTTCTTACAGCATGTAATTTGGGTCCAGAAGATCTTGCAAAATTAGAGGCAAGTGTATTTTATCTTGCCATTTTTTATAATGTAGCTCTTAATTAACATTTGAGCCGATGCTGCTGTTGATTGAATCATGATGGTATATTGCAGGTAACATGTTCGTTCTTCAGAGAGCCTGCACACTTTGCCCCCGATTTTATGCTCTCGTTATCAGAACTTGCAGCTCTTGATATGTGCCAGAAGAGAGCTGCATTTAAGCCAATGACCAGCGAACAACGTCTATATTTGAAGCAAAGATGTGGGGGCTCCTGGAAGCTAGTTTTACGGTTCTTGCTGGCTGGAGAAGCATGTTCCAGGATTGAGAAGTCACAAGCAGTTGCTGGTCCTGGTCACAGTATTGTTGTGACTTCAAAAGGAGCTGTATACTCATTTGGGTCGAATGGCTCGGGACAGCTAGGACATGGGATGATGGAGGATGAATCAAAACCTCGCCTCATTAGGTAGTTGATATCTATTAGTACAGAGGCCTGAAAATGAGAGAGGGTCTATTAGAGGGAATTTACGGAATTCTTTATGATGCAGATCTCTGCAAGGAATTCGTATTATTCAAGCAGCAGCTGGTGCTAGTCGAACAATGCTGATAAGTGATACTGGGCGGGTTTATTCCTTTGGAAAAGACTCATTTGGCGAAGCTGAGTATGGAGCTCAAGGAAATAAATTAGTAACTACCCCTCAACTAGTTGAATCCTTGAGAGACATCTTTGTTGTGCAAGCTGCTATTGGAAATTTCTTCACCGCTGTATTATCAAGAGAAGGTGTAGTCTACACATTTTCTTGGGGAAATGACAGTAAGCTTGGTCATCAAACAGACCCAAGTGATCTCGAGCCCCGTCCGTTGTTAGGTGCACTTGAAAATACACAAGTGGTTCAAATTGCTGCTGGATACTGCTACCTTCTAGCTTTGGCTTGTCACCCCAGTGGCATGTGAGCTCCCTCTCTCTTTTCTTTTATTTTGATTGAAACGTCATTTTTTAACACATCCTGGTGAAATTTCACATTCTTTATACATTTCCTTCTTATTATGTGTTATTCTTAATAACTTAGAGTCAACCATGTGCATTTCATTTGTTTATGGAGGAGTGACCTTGTAAATTATCCCAAACTTTGGTTGACATATCAGGTCAGTATATTCTGTCGGCTGTGGGTTGGGTGGAAAACTCGGGCATGGTACAAAAACTGACGAGAAGCAGCCGAGACTAATAGAACAGTTCCAAAATTTGAATCTCCAACCTGTAGAGGTTGCTGCTGGTGCGTGGCATGCTGCAGTAGTTGGAAAAGATGGACGCGTCTGTACATGGGGTTGGGGACGTTATGGGTGCTTGGGCCATGGGAATGAAGATTGTGAATTAGTTCCTACGGTGGTTGAAGCCCTGAGCAACATCAAAGCTGTACATGTTGCTACAGGGGATTATACGACCTTTGTGCTTTCAGATGATGGTGATGTTTACTCATTTGGGTGCGGAGAAACATCTAGTCTTGGACATAATCTCGAGCCTGCTGATGGACAGGTTTGTCTCCTGTTTTTATTTTAGCATCTGAGTATTTTATTCTAATCCGTTGCTTGGTGGTGGTATTTTCTTGCAAGTATGTTATGCTAATACATAAGTTGAATTATGCTTTGTACTTTGTAGAAAAGCAGTGTTTTATTAGTACACAAGTTGCAATTAGTTACCTATTTTAGAACTTATACAAGGTTCACCTTTAACATGCATAAACATAAGAAAAAAGTAACAGATTCCGAGACATGCTTGAATACATAAAGTTACTTCAGAGTAAGTTCTGCTTTTTCCTACGCTTAGTTAAACATGCACTATTGAGCTCATCTTTCTGCTCATGCACGCTAGATGTCTTGGTTGGGTGGCTGATTGGTACTTTCTTTTTACCTTTTCTTTTTTTATGAGGAACTGAGCGGCGGCTTTGGGAATAAGAGATTTCTTGTAATCATAAGATTGTCTGATTTAGTTACCTTGATTTGGATTTTCAGGAAAATGATCAAGCAAATGTCTTAATCCCCAAGCTTATAACATCACTAAAACAAGTGAATGAAAAGGTTATACATATAAGCCTTACAAATTGCATATACTGGAATGCACATACTTTTGCACTAGCAGAATCTGGTAAGCTATATGCATTTGGTGCTGGTGAGAAAGGACAGCTAGGTGTCGAACTTGGCTCTGACCAAACTGAAAGGGTGAATCCTGAACGAGTCGAGATTGATCTCAGTTGAAGTCTGGATGAAGTCTCGCTATTCCATGTGCGTGCTCTTATTCATGCAATGGTTGAACAGTTACATGTGTTTATATTTCTATGTTTATTCTGTAAATAGAAACAGTGGTTGTGAATAAGCTAGGAATGTAGGGGAACTGCAGAATTGACCTCTTAGAAATCTGCTACCTCTGTCTCAATATCAGTTAAATTTGGAAGGAAAAAAAATATTGATACATTTGTTCAAAATTTGGCTTCATTGATGGTGAAAATGATTTTAACTGTTAGGAAAACTGATATATGGTAGAGCATATGGAAGCATGAGAAGTTGGAATTGACGAACCAACAAACCAAAATGAAGCAGTTTGGTTTTGGTTGGTTATGCTAAAATTTCCAATGGGTATTTGTTCTTGGAACCAAATAACAAATGTAACAGGATGTTAAGTTTTACCGTAACTCGAGGTACCTTGATTCGTAAGATCTAAAAATGTAGGAATGCAGAATGTCCTGGGAAATTGTTGAAGCATGGAATGAAGTTACATCTTCAAGAAGAGAAATTTTAGAAACATCAGTTGGAACCTTGTAACAAAATATTACCTAAGATGCAAATCATAATTTCTGCAGATACAATTTACACACAACAAAACTAGGGCAAGAATGGAAATTGATGTTTAAAGTCAAAACATGTCTTTGTTAACGTGTTATATAAATTACAGTGATATCAGAAAAGAAGCGATTTAGTTATGGTAAAGTTACAATATATGTGTATAACAAACAGAGAGATTAAAGTTAATGATTGATAATTTGAGATTATGCATGTTGGAGACAAGTGCAATCTCAAATTTAGATATAAAATTGTGGTGACGGGCTGATAACAAGGTACAATTTAGGTGACTACTGTTATTAAACAAATCAAATCATACAGAAAAACAGCGTTTGGCTATTGTTATTAAACAAATTAAAGAAGTGACTACTGACTAAGATGGATGTTGCAGTTTCTATAAGAAGATATATAAAAGATTGTTTTTTTCGAAAGGAGATATATAAAAGATTATTAGTATGAAGTCAAATTGCAAAGTTTAGATTTGATGTCCTTTTGGGTTCCATTCCGCTAATTTAATTTAGGACCACTTTCCAGATAGAGAATAAATTTGGACCATATTTAAACAACTTGAATCTAGTAGTAAAAGAGCACATCTTATTAGATTCCCGTCTATACTAAATGCCCCTCTCGGAAATTCCCCCTATTTTTCTCACAAAAGAAAGAGAATGCGATCCAAATTATACGCGTAATTATACCATGAGTTTTGATAATTTCGACATGCTAATTAAAAATGATTTTTTGCTAAATCAGCTCACGAGTCATTTTGCCAAGCCTATTTGAGGCCCTACAGCATGAGCAGTGAGTTTTAGTCACTTAAAATAATATATGTTGAGCTAAAAATTGTTGCATATATACTCTTACTTGTAGAGATATGGTCGAATAGTGGTCGGCCCCTTTAGGTGTTAGGTCCAGCCCATTAACCCATTAGCTGATGTGCGCTGTTGATTTCTTTTGTGTAATTCTCACCGCTGGTCTTTTGTATAAATTCTCTATCTGTTTGCATTTCTAGGGTTAACAAAAAACTGAGTCTGTTTTTGTATATGCTCTGTAGTTGGGGTTCTCTCAAGTCTGTATTGCCTGGGTGAGTTACTGAGTGTGTTTCTTCCTAGGGTTAGTGTTAATCTGTGTGATTAATAGTGTGCAAGAGTCTGGTTCCCTTTGTTTTGGTGAGCGTGGCTTGTTGTGTGCTAGGGTTTCTGATTGAGTCTCGGTTCCTGTCTTGTAATTGGTTAGATTAGTGGTTACTTGGTAAAGAGGCAAATCTACCCCTAGTAGAACCTCAACGGGTGTATTTGGGGAGCCCCTGAAAAGGCTTCTTAGATCCACTCAGGGTCCTTCAGGCCCAACCCCCAATCTTGGTGTTTTTTAATTTCAGTTTTTTGCCTTGAGATCGGAAGAGGTCTTGTCTGACTTAATTGCTCAAGCCGCACGCAATAATCTAACATTACTAATTGCTCCAACCTTAATTACTCACTATTTTTTTCATTAAACTCTAAATATATATATATATATATCATTCAAATGTTCATGTATAATTTTTTTTCCAAATAAGATAACAAACTAGGAAAAAAATATGCGAGGCCAATGGTGTCCCCACGTGGTCTCTGCGGAACTGGAATCCCATTCACCCGCCAGACATCTGGCGTGTGATCATTTTCAGTGAAACTGTCACTAGATGTTTGTGTGTCCTTTTGAATTAAAATTAAAATGTGAAATAAAGACATATTTCTGTTTACTTTAAATCTCAAATCAAGAGACTACAAATTGATTGAAAAGAATTTTACCCACCGTGTGTTATTCGTAATCATAACGACGACTTACTTCCCTTTGCTTTTCATATCAAATCATGAGACTAAAATTCTCGTCAAGAAATTGTACTCGTTTTTTCTAATATTCCTCTCTGTTACATAGGTCCTCCAAATCAACCTCGAACTTATACAAACGATGATTGCATAATCTATCTGGAAATGATCACATACCGTGGCAGAAGCGAAGGGGTCATGGTAGGTCTGCGCCCCCAAAATTGGAAAAATAATAAAAAAAATTTCTCATGTAAAAAAATATATATATATATATATATAAAGGGTTTAGCTGTATGTACTATACAGTCCACCCCTCTATTGGCACTTGGCTTCCCCACTGATCACGTATGAACTAACTAATGATATGAAAGAGGAGAAGAAGGTAGAATCTTATCTTTTATAATATGTACAATGAAGAGCAAGCCCAACTTTGACAATTCTTTCTCATAAACAAAGGAGTGTGAATCAATAATTAGAAGTAATGTTTTAGCACATCCACATGCTATTTTCTTCTTTCATTATCATGGCATCATATGGACGTAAATAATTCCACATGTGTCTAATGTCCATCCAAGGACTTGTCGAAAGGATACGAATGTTGGGTAGTGTTCAAATTAACAAAACAAAGAAATTTTTAATTAGCTAAAAGTTGTCTCACTGTTTGAAGACCGTATTATCAAATTATTTATGACCTTTTAAGGTAAACGAGTTCTAATCATAATTTACTTTGAGTTATGACCTTGTTGGAGTGCCATATACATAACAGAGCGTTAAGTGGCAAGTGTAGCAAACTTTGAGTTGGTAAAGTAAATAATTGTTTAGAGATAGTTGGGTTTACATCTTCTGCTTCTAAAATCGCTTTCATGTATTTATTTTAAGCTTACTTTATATAAAAGCACTTTCATATCAAATAATCAGACAAGTTCATGAATAACTTGTAGATTACAAGAACTGTTTTTAACTTTTCAAAAGTCATTTCAAATAGACTGTTATTCCTACACGTACGCTCTTCCGATCTAAGAAAATGTGCAAATGATCTGACACAAGCTCAAGACTTAAAAAAAGTGGGTTTGAACCAAAACTCAGATGCGCACAAGGTTCTTAGGAGGTTGAGGCAATGTTTGAATGATAAATTGATACAAAAATTCAAAGAAAGCCAAAATTAATAAGAAGAAGATAACAATGGTGTCCAACCATTAATTAATGGGTGAATTGTCAACCCGTGGGCCCCTAAAAAAAGTGAAGTGAGAAAAGGGACAGGCCACATGGAGTAGAACATGGATAGGCCCATACATACGGCAGCCCAATTATCAAATTAATGGGAAGTACGGAGCCTATGGTTATTATCCCTTTAATTTAAATCCTCGATCACCCCTTCCGTTTTACTGTACTCTCATTTTAATACTGTCAAAGTCACCGTTTAGACAAAGTACAAGAATTGTAAATTCGTCGGATTCTAACGGGGTCCACTAGGTCTGATTTGTGCAATCCTTTCAATTATTCAATTCAATTCAAAGTAACGATCGTAACATTATACTTGAATGAATCAATGCCGCAAAAACTCAAGTTATAGTCCTTTATTTTGTGGTTCATAATTTATTTTTTATTTTTATTTTTTGGTGTATCCATATTTTTTCAATATGTTATATGTAGATCCAGTCGACACCCGGCACATGAAGAGTTTACAATACAACAATGGTTATTATTAAGACGAATAATCTTGTTAATTAAATGATTATTAAAATAAAACTTTCGTACTATCATAATTAACTATGAAAGGTATGTCTTGATTCCATCCAATCATTGTTGAAATTTAGTTTTAAAGAATGGGTTGGCACATGCTTAATTAAGATAGAATGAAGTACAAATAGTACTCATGTACCTTAATATACTTCTTCCGCCTCTTTAATTATTCTTTTTTCCCACCAAAAATAAAAAATTGAATTTCTATTTACTCATTTAAAAGAAAATACTAATTTTTTTTTTTATCCGTCTAAACTTAGAGAAAATATCCAATACTCTAGGAGTACATTAATATGGTACTTCAAACCAATACCAACCCATACATGAGTTTAAAGGTCCCAAAAACGATGGCTCAAAATCCAATATGTGAGTTTTTCATTGGTCTGAAATACCATAATAGAGGATACCCTGAATTTTTTTCCCCTAAACTTATACAAAATTTTCTAGTGGCAAATTGCAATCTTCTCCCTCACAACTTGTATCTCACCACCTCAAGGGGGGTGAAGGTAGTTGGGGTTAAATTTGGATCAAATATATCAACAATAAACTGTCATCACCATTAGGACACGTCTCCTTAGTTGAAATAACTCGTTTTCGTTTTCATTACATCAGATTTATTTAAAAAATATTTGTAGCCGAAGTGGTAAAACTAATAAATGCAATATGTAAAAGATTGGTGAACGTGGAAGTGATCGAATTTATTGCAATGGCTACGAGAGAAAATACACAAACCGACACAAATTGAGGTCCAAAAGAACTGTCGGTGAGTGTAGCCCTTTGCTTTTCAATCTAGTACTACCTTTGCAACGTTGTCTCCAATCGATCTCGTATTCTTACTGGCACGTTTAAGGCTAGGGAACGAAATAAGGACGACCCGTGATAGATTCCGAGTCAGCAACGTCTATCATCCACATTCTGTTTTGACATCTTTATTCCTTTATTACGAAGATCAGATGAAATGTTGAAGTGTTACAAATTCAAGACAGTAAGTCTCGACTTGTTGAGAGTCTAATTCAAATCATAGAGAAAGAGATGACATGTTGAGGCGCGAAGAGGATTCAAGGCAATAAATATCGACTCGTCGAGGTTCTAAATCAGATCGTACAATATTATAAAGGAAACCAACAAATTAGTGTTTAAGCTCTCACATGCAATCTAATGAATACTCCAAACAACCTAAAATTATGAAAGATATTCCACTAGTTGTATTTTAATGAATAATAAATAATGTTATTTATCCAGTCTCCAGTCTAGTTAGCATTCTCTCATTGGAGAATGAACGGGTGGATGTCTCTATATATGTATGATTATTCACCCATCTTCCAATGAGAGAATACCAACTACACTGAAAACCGATCTCTAATTTAAATAAATAGCCTACTCTATTTTATTTTCACCTATGATGAGTATCATATAACGGATGAATGAATGCCTCCATTGTCTACATATGGAAAGATGGATAACTGCAAAATCATGAAGAAAGTGGACCCAAATGCTTCAACTAAATCCCTATTCACTCCAACCCAACTCCGTCCCCTATATATGTCTCATTCCCCTCTTTATCAACCACTCCCGATTTCCCCCTCTGTTTTCTCATTTCTTTTACCTAAAGAATCAAATATGGCAATCCCATTTTACCTTTTCATCATTCTTCCTCTATTGGCTCCAGGCTTCACATTTTGCACACCCGTCCAAGACCCTGAATTAGTAGTCCAAGAAGTTAACGAGTACGAACTCGAAACTCTAACATTTCTTTTTTCATTCTTAATACTGATTAGTATTATCTAGTCGTCCCTACCAAACATGTAGAAGTTCATACATTAGTCCAACGATGTGACCTATGTTTCTTGGTGTGTTTTTTTGCAGGAAAATCAATGCATCAAGAAGGAAATTGGGATTTCTGTCCTGTGCCACTGGGAACCCCATTGATGATTGTTGGACGTGTGCTCTTCCGATCTGAGAAAAACCGAAAGCGTTTGGCAGATTGCGCGATTGGCTTCGGGAAACACGCCATTGGCGGCAGAGACGGCCAAATATACGTCGTGACAGACTCTGGAGACGATGCTGTGAACCCAAAACCAGGCACTCTAAGATACGGGGCGATCCAAGACGAACCTCTATGGATTATTTTCGCCCGGGATATGCTTATTAACCTTAAACAAGAACTAATGATGAATTCATTCAAGACCATTGATGGCAGAGGTGCAAGTGTACATATTGCTGGAGGGGGATGCATTACTATACAATATGTGACAAATATTATAGATTCATGGCCTAAATATACATGATTGTAAGCAGAAGGGGAATGCATATGTGAGGGACTCACCAGAGCATTATGGGTGGAGAACTATAACAGACGGCGATGCTGTGTCGATCTTTGGAGGTAGCCATGTTTGGGTTGATCATTGTTCGTTGTCGAATTGTCATGATGGGCTAGTTGATGCCATCCATGGCTCGACTGCCATCACGATATCAAATAACTACTTCACACACCACAACAAGGTCATGCTCTTGGGACATAGCGATTCTTATACGAGTGACAAGAACATGCAAGTCACCATTGCATTCAACCATTTCGGCGAAGGGCTTGTGCAAAGAATGCCAAGGTACACTACTGTTCAATACAGTACAGTCTAATACTATGTGCCAAACAGTTAGCAGTATTTTAACAAAGTATTTATCGCAGGTGTAGACATGGCTACTTTCATGTAGTGAACAATGACTATACTCATTGGGAAATGTATGCAATTGGGGGCAGT
>CAVNYN010229036.1:0-20203 GCA_963692815.1 Nyctanthes arbor-tristis | reverse complement strand
CGCCGTTGTTGACTTAGAAGCTAATTGTGGAGCTCGCTTATTTCTATAATCTCTAATGAGATCAGAGAATCACTAAAGTAATTTGGGCAATCATGACACTGTGGATTGTGTGGCCCTAACCCATCTGCTAATGATTCGATGTAGATTTTAATATAGGTTACAAGGACCACTTGAATTGGTTTTCACCATGATAGCGGTGAAAAATAGCTCAAGACTTATTGTATATATTCATCGTCGGGTCCTACAAGTCACTCACCATGTTGGGATGCGATTTCACATCACTTATACTCATAACATACTGATGTCCGTTAGTTTTTAGAACATAACGCAAAACGGGGCAGTTAGCTGATTATCATGTGATTTTAGAGCTCTTATTTTTCCATATTCTCCTACTTGTGGTGTAATAACATGCTCTTCCGATCTATTAAAGCTTGGTGGGTTGATTGTGCGGCCGTAACTCTATTTCCCAATGCATTCAACGTAGATGTTATAGAGTTAATCGCTACAATGGCATGATAGCGGTGAGAAAAAGCCCGAATCTCATTACATATGTTCATCTTGGGCCACTACTAGTTCTCGGTATGTTGGGAAGGGATTTTGCATCCCTTATGCTTATAACAGACCTTTAATCTTTAGAACGTAACGCTGGGCGGGCCGTTATCAATTTCTCAGGTAATTTTGGAGCTTTCATTTTCTCTGTAATCTCCTTCTTGTAGTGTAACGATACCTCACATTCGTTAAAGCTTGGTAGGTTGATTGTGGTACCATAACTCCGTGTCCTAATGATTTCGACAAAGATGTTACTTGGTAAAGCGTAACCATGCCCACTTGTAGAGCGTGTTGGCATTATAGTGGTGAGAAAAAGTTAGAATCTCATTAGATATGTTCATCTTGGGCCACCACTAGCTGCTTGGTATGTTGGGAGGGAGTTTCACGTCCGTAGTGTAACAACACCCCATATTTGTTAAATCTTCATGGGTTGATTGTGGTGCCATTAATTTGTATCCTAATGATTTTAACATCGATATTACTTGGTAAAGCGTTGCAATGCCCAATAGACATATAAGCGTGGGCATGATAGTGGTAAGAAAAAATGCGAATCTCATTGGATATGTTCATCTTGGTCCATTACTAGTTGCTTGATAAGTTGGGAGGGGGTTTCGCATCCCTTATGCTCATAACAGACCGATGTCCATTAGTCTTTAGAACGTAACGTCAAGTGGGCCGTTTTCTATTTCTCGGGTGATTTTGAAGCTCTCATTTCTCCAGAATCTACCACTTGTGTTGTAACAATACCTCACTTTCATTAAAGCATGGGGGGTTGATTGGGCCTCCATAACTCCATCTGTTATGCTTTCGACATAGATGTTACTTACTAAAGTGTTGCAATGCCAACTTGTAGAGCTTGTCGGTATGATAGCAGTGAGAAAAAGTACGAATCTCAAAAGATAGGTTCATCTTAGTCCACAACTAGTTGTTCTGTATGTTGGGAGGGGGTTTCGCATTCGTTATGCTCATAACAGACAGTCTTTAGAACGTATCGTCAAGCGGACAGTTATCTATTTATCAGGTGATTTTAGAGCTCTCATTTCTCCACAATCTCATACTTATGGCGTAACGACACCTCAGATTCATTAAAGTATGTAGGTTGATTGGACTTCGCTAACTCCATGTCCCACTACTTTCGACATACATGTTACTTAACAAAGCATTACAATGTTGACTTGTGGAGCACGTCGGCATGATATCAGTGAGGAAAAGTTGGAATCTCATTCGATATATTCATCTTGGTCCAGTACTAGTTGCTCGGTCTATTGGGAGGGGGTTTTGCATCTGTTATGCTCATAACAGACCGATGTCCGTTAATCTTTAGAATGTAACGACAAGCAGGCAGTTATCTATTTCTCAGGTGATTTTGGAGCACTCCTTTCTCCACAATCTCATACTTGTAGTGTAACGATACCTCACATTCATTAAAGTATGGGGGGTTGATTAGACTTCCCTGACTTCATGTCGTAAAGCTTTCGACATAGATATTACTTAACAATGCATTGCAATGTCAACTTCTGGAGCTCGTTGGCATGATAGTAGTGAGGAAAAGTTCTAATCACTAATATATGAAAGGTGAAGTCCTTGTAAAATATTTGAATTCCACTTTTGCTCCTATTATTTTCTTTTAATTCCCAATTTGCCCTTTCTTTCTTATTACACCCCATTTATTGCCTTTTATTGGTTAATCTCAATATATTAAAATATTATGAAACTAAAATATTACACTCTATTTATTACACTCTTATTAATCAAATATTATAAAGAAAATAATATATTGTGAAACTTTCCTTGAAGCAAATTGTATTTATAATATTGTATTAATCTTTAGTGTGATATTTATTGTGGCTGATTTCAATTTCAACTATTATTTCATAGTGGTAATTGTAGCTCGCTTTTGATTTTTTTTAATTTCAAATTCTATTTTTACTACTAATCCCACATTATTCCTTAATTCCAATTAATATATTATTTAAATTCAATTTCAAGATTAATCTTTGGTTTTTATTGTGGTTAATTTTAGTTCAATTTCAAGATTTAAACCACAATATTAAATACAAAGCTACGATATTGTTAACTCTTTAAATTAGTAGTTTATAAGAAATTTATTTAAATAATATGTTTTAAGAAATAAAAAATGATTATAATTTTTTTATTGAAGAAGTAAATATTTAAATACTATTAACAATTATAGAAATCCAAACCTAATTATTTTATTGTTCTAAGTTTTGTCTATTACATTATATGTTGACATACAACGTGCAAAGCACATTTAAAATACTTGTCTCATTAAATATGTTCATCTTGATCCAATGCTAGTTGCTTAGTTTGTTGGGAGGGGGTTTCGCATCTGTTATGCTTGATAAGTATGCATTTGCGCGTTTATTTAAGCTTTTAAATGAACAAATTTTAATCAATTGGGCGGAGTTCCACCGACAATTGTTTAAATTTCATCTTTGTAGGTTAAAAATCTCAATTGGAAGAAAAGAAAACAAAAGAAGAGCAAAATGACCAATTTCACAAAGAAATTCAAAGTTTGAGGACTTGTTTGCACACTTGCGAGCCTTGAAATATTAAATTTGGAGTCATTTTGAAGCTTGAGGACCATTGTAATGTCTTTTGAAGTTGCCAGACTCATTGGAAAAAAATTGAATGGAAATAACCAACTGTGCAAGAAAAAATAAAGTTGGGAACCAAACTGAATAAAGCTAAAGGCCCGGTAGGCCGAGGAATGCATTCCGCGGTATACCCGAGGCCTAATGAGTTGCTGTAGCCTGCCGGTAGGCCATTTAGCAATTTCATTTATTTTATTATATTTTTTGTGAACTTTTACTCCCTATTTATAGTCAAAGGGCTATTTGAACAAAGTTTTACATTGAATATGCTACGTCGCATAATTTCCCAAACAAGATTAAAAGCAGTTATTAGGTTCACAACAATGGGTCTGTTTGATTTGATAAACAATATTCTGAAGATTTTAGCACTAGTTTTCCTTGATTAATTTCAATTTGTTCTTTGCAGCAACAGTAGTTAACTTCTGCTCTCATATCCCTAGCTCATAACCACACTGCAATCAGCTTCTAGTCATCTTACTGCCTTCTTGGTGAATACACAAGAATATAATTTATTTTTGTTAGCCACTTTAATTTCTTCTCTTCATTCGACTTTAATTGTGATTTGTGAATATTAGTTCTTGAATGTTGTGGTGATTTGTGCTTTCATGTTCATTATTTGGTACTTGTAATTCTTTTTTATTGTTGGCTTATTGGAGGTTTCAATTTTATATTATGGTTTAGCCTTAAAAGATAATTTTCTAATTGATTCTGTTAAATACCTTGATAGTATAGATTTTATTATGGTGATTGGAATCATATCAGACAGAAAAAATCTTAAGTAATGAGATCGTGAAGAATAGTTACTAAATAAAAGATACTGTCATACTAATGTATAAAGACCAAAACTATATGACGATTGTTCCACAGAAAAAAAATAAATAAAATCTATATGATGATTTGTTTAAGAAGTCGGTAGCGACATAAATGTAATTTTACTATTGACAATAAACAATGGTACCATGAATCGTAATTTGATTTTTTGTAACTACACTAATTCATAATTGCACTGAATGTTTTATTTTTGTTATATTTATTTATATTTATACTAGTAAAGTCCTAGATTAACAAGTATTTCCCCTAATGATATTTCCTAGTAAAAAATTCTATTAATGTACTTTATTATAATAAGAAGAATATGTGTAACATCCTTTTATTTTTTCATTTTTAAAATATTTAGAACTTCTTACAATCAAATTTCATGTATAAACTGTTAGTGAGAAAAAGGGGTAACGATTAATTGAACATTAGAGATAAATAGGCAATAAAGAAGCAGTTTACCTAATTAGTATAACAATTAGTATTCCAGCTTCAAAAAAAGAGAACAAAAATTATAACAATTTAGTGAAAGTTAAAGGCATTTAATCAATTAAACGTGGTGTTGTCAATAAAATTATATAGTGGCCCTGAAACAAAAAAAAATGTTAATAAGATTCATCATTTAATTAATTAACTAATTTATTATTATTTAATCTAAAGACTTACTGACAAAACTAAAGATTTATCAAAAATAATACATCCCATGTTAAGCATTTATTTCTATTGCAAAACAAAAATTGATCAAACTAATTATATCCACATATTTCATAGGAGTTCAGTGTGCCAAATGAATCTTCTCCGATCCGCTCATCTTCAATCATTATATTTCCATTTGAAATAAGAATAGTGTACTTCAATCGTCCTTATTCCTAGGAAGGTACAAGCTTCCTCCGGGAAAGAATACCGACCCATTAATTTGTGCACGGTATTAAACAAGATTATCATCACCAAAACTCTGACTCAAAGGTCGTTGAATAATATACTCCCTAAACTCATTTCAATCAATCAAAGTGGATTTATACCTGGTGGAACAATCACTGAAAATGCATTATTTGCTCAGGAAATGGTTAACCAGAAATGTGATTGTGAAACTGGATATGACTAAAGCGTATGATATGGTTGAATGGCATATAATATCCAGATGCATATCAGGCTGCCATTTTTAAATATGGGCTAATTAATGGGGGTTACAACGAGGCGACCCTCTATCTCCTTCACTTTTTGTTCTATTATCTGAATGGAAGAGGTTTGGAGAAAATTTATGCTCAGAATCCTTGTCTGCATGGCATGGAGGTTGTCTTCGTATTACCCATTTGGCCTTAGCAAATGATACTATTATAATATTTGTGAATTGGATGAAGAAATCTTTAAAGCTATTGAAGGCATTCCTTGATACAAATTGTGAGCCAACTGAACTGCGTTGAAGTACCATAAAATGTTAGGAATGGAATTTGTTGACTTCATGATACAAAATACAAAATTAAATGTGTTAACCATCAATCAATTAGGTTAGGTGAATTAATGTATATCAAGATAACAATATATAATTTGTCTCGTTGTAAAGTAAATAATTGAACCTAAAGTATTTTAATTTGACAGCAATCTCACATTTGATTCCTTGTATTCAAACACACAGTAGTGAACTATTAAATAACTAGACCTAGACTAGATTTTTTCTTTAATGTATTAATTAAAATAAATAATTGGATAATATAACTATAGTTAAAAAATGGTATTTCTATGTAAGGAGAAAAATGAGATGAATATTGACATTGCTACTTTCTTAACTCAAAAGAAAAAAAAAAAAAATTAAAAAATGGGATTGGGCAAGGAAACTTCATTCTTGTGTTTTATGACTTTTATGTTTCTTGTTCAATATTGGCAGCAGAATTAAGAGCAGTAGAAAGTGCACTGGCTCTTGGCTGGACTAAAAGGTATAAGAAAGTGCAGATTGAAATGGATTCATTGGCTGCTTTTAATATTTGCAGAAATAAACCTGATCATTTAGCATGGGAAATTGTCTACACGGTGGCCAGAATAGGAGTCTTTGCAAGGAAGATGGATGTCCAGTTCAAGTACATTTTGAGACAAGGAAATAAAGCGACTGATCTTATGGCATTGGTTGGATACCAATGAAAGAATAAAGGTTAATTTTCATTCACAACCCCCAGCAGGCTCCACATTAAATCACTTACTTAGAATGGATAGAATATATATATATACATATTCCTTATTTGCGTATTCATTAGTTAATTCTTTCTATACTTTGGACTTGTAAATGGAGTAGTACTCTCCAAGTTCATCTTTACCGGATTGCATTGTTTTGTGTTGGGGAAGTAGCACTTCCCATGCATTCATACCAGTATCGGTGAGGATGGAATACATAGCTCAAGAGGGTGTAATTTGGAGGTAATGCTCATATGCCCCCTTATTTGGGTGTATACTTTGTTAATATTAATAAAACTAGCTAATCTATCCGTGTATTGCATGAGAAACACATATACATCTCTAAAACAAATTAAAGCAAACAATTAATTAAACGATAAAAAATAAAAGTGATATACGTTCATCAATCAGATCACTGAAACTGAAACTTAACTAAAAAAAAAATATGTGTAACTGCTTTCAAAATTGATATTCTGTGTTAATTGATCGATTACTGATAAATGTATGTGTGCAATATATATAGCTACTTGTATATTTACCTGATTAGGCGACCTGAAAGTTGCTTTGATTATTCAAATATAAAAGGAAAGAGATAATTAAAAATTTGATTGATACACTAACTTTGTTAATCAAAATCTAAAGCATCTCTAAAGGCCAAAAGATGTAATAAACAAAATTATGAAAATTTGAAAAAAAAAAGATTAAGGTGAGCAGATAGATAGATTATTAAAAATTACTATGCAAAATTAAAAAAATTAACCCATTACTTAGTTAGTATTATCCGATTACTATTAGGGTGAATGAAATAAAAAAAGAAAAATAAATGAGATATCAGCATGACATCAGCTTGACATCAAATTCCTAATTTCCTTAGGATGCCCATTTTATGGGGTAAAAATTAACCTACCACTTAGTTAATATCATAAATATATAGATTATTATTAAGGTGAACCAAAAAAAAAAGAAAAATAAATGAGATATCAGCTTGACATCATCATAATATCAGATTCTTAATTCTCCTATAATGCCAGTTTTAGGTTGGAAAAATTAACCTACCACTTAGTTAGTCTTATAAATATATAGATTATTATTAGGGTAAACGAAAATAAAAACAGAAAAATAAATGAGAGATCAGCTTGATATCATCACGACATCAGATTCCTAATTCTCTTATGATGCCATTTTTAGGCAGGAAAAATTAACGCACCACTTAATTAGTGTTATAAATATATAGAACATTATTATTAGGGTGAACGAGAGTAAAAAAAATAAAAAATAAAAAATAAATGGGACATCAGTTTGACAATATCATGATATCAGATTCCTAATTCTCCCAGGATACCAGTTTTAGGCGGGAAAAATTAACACACTGCTTAGTTAATATCATAAATATATAGATTATTATTAGGGTGAATGCAAATAAAAACAGAAAATAAATGAGATATCAACTTAACATCATCATGACATCAGATTGCTAATTTCCTTAGAATGCCAGTTTTAGATTGGAAAAATTAACCTACCATTTAGTTATTATTATACATATATAGATATAGATTATTATTAGAGCGAAGGAAAATAAAACAGAATAATAAATGAAACATCAGCTTGACATTATCATGACATCAGATTCCTAATTTCCTTAGGATGCCAGTTTTAGGTGGGAAAAATTAACCCATTATTTAGTTAATATTATAAATATATATATATATATATATATATATTGTAACTCGGGCTTGGATTAAAAAAAAAAGGTTTTGGGTTGCTAATATTTCTTTTTATTTCTTAATGATAATATTTCGGCAGAACTATTCTTAAGATACATTCTGTTAAATAATATAATATTAGAGATAACAATGCAATGATGAAAAGAATGAGGATGTAAATGTTTCAATGAATAAATATTTGTAACCTCAATGCAAATAATAAATGGACGTGTAAAAAAACGTGATATCATTATTTTTGATTGGTTCGGGAAATATTACTTTATCGAAACTATAGTTATGTTAAAATCCGAAGAAATTTACAATAGTTACTTGCTTAACGAATTTGAAAAGTTCTAAATGATTTAAAAAAGAAAAGAAAACGTCATAAAGAGGTTTTTAGACCTCTGTATTAGAGAAAGTTCCCGGGATTACTAAAGTTATGTTCTTCTTAACTTCTAATGAATTACATATATAGTTGGTTAGAGCAATTCTAATATTGATAGAAAAGGATTTTCCACCCATGCCGACCTTCCCCATACACTATTTACCAATTTGGGTTTTTTTCTTCCAATATTATTAGAATTAGAATTGCTCTTAGGAAGTCAAAAGGTAACAGTAACCAAATATTTTTTTTTAAAAAATGATTTTTTATTTTTATTTTTTTTAACATTTCTTTATCATCTTTCTTCACTTTTTCACTACGGGTCTTTAGATAAAAATCCCTTATATTTGATAGGGGAATTAAAAATACATTATTTTTGAAATCATTTGTAAAAATACCTTATTCCAATTCAATTGCAAAAAATGCCCCTACAAACTTTAATTATTTTCAATTTTTATTAAGCTTAAATTTTTATTATTAATTTATTTTTATTAATATTATTTTAATTGTTATTGTTACTATTATAATTTTTAAGTAGTGTTTCCTAACAAACCGCCACAGCGCCACTAAGTTGCCGCTGACGCTACCAAATCACCACCGTCTGACTGTGTTAAGATGGTAGAAAAACTAGTGATAAAAAAAAAATCGAACACATAAAAAAAAAAAAAATTACATTTGATAACAGACACCCAGAACTCATTAAAAAAGAAATGACGCCAGCCAGTGGAAAACACCAAAATAATTGCGAAAACAATACAAAAATGTAGGTGCTACTATCAAAATCCACCCTTAATATTCATGGTAATAAAAATTAGAAAAATTTGTTAACAACCATATTATCACTAATAACATATATATCACCATTAGTTCAAAAAAAAAAAAAAAAAAACATATATATCGCCACCTCCATTGAAGGAGGTCGCTCTGCGCCACCATCAATGGAGGCGTCGAGATCAACCTTCAAAGGAGGCGGATCTGTGCTCCTACATTGATTGAAGCACAAATTCGCCTCCATCAATGGAGGCGCAAAACTATAGCGGATGGAGAGAGCGGCGGACGTTGGTTGTGGCAGATGGGGAAATGGTGCAGTGTCGGGTAACATATTGAAGAAGAAGACGGTGATGAGTTGTGACTCGCCTGTGGTGGTATAAGCGGTGACTGTGACGATGTGATGTGATTCACTGGAGTTGTGCGACTCTAGTGGTGAATTGGCAATTGTAACTTGTGACCTACTAGTTGTAATCTTTGACCTACTAGACTCTTGACGACTGTGACAACATAATTTAAAAAAAATGTACATGCCTCTTTTATGAAAAGTGTATATATTTTGTTTGTATTCAAGAAAATTGTTGTAACTTATGTTTTAATTTGAAACTTTAAAACATTCAATGGGTTTAATTTTATGGTTTATTTGTTTTAATTTTCAGTTTTGGTTTATCTTAATTCACTTGTAACCCTATGTGGTCTGAATACTCTACCATTGTATCATTGTTGTGGAGGTTGCTATCATAAAATGGCCGTGCTTCCTTTCATTGTTTTATAATATAATACATACACAACCACTACACACAACTATAGTACTATCACTTGAGTATCTTATATTTTGACAATACGATAGAGGCTCGTTTTTCTCGTGCTCATGGATGAAGTATTAGCTGAGAGTTGGGGGTTTCATCTTGGAGTCGTGTTATGCCGATAGTAGGGGAGACTAACACAACTTCAAGGACAGTGTTGTTGACACTACTCTCTTAGACTAGTTACTTCTAACTTTTCTCTACTACTTCTATTATTTAATTTTCATAGAGTTTATATTTTTGTTTTCTTATTGCTTATTTTTAAGTGTGTATGCTGCACGCTGAAGATCCGTATGCTAGTTGGCTAGTTGCATATAGTTGGTCAATATTATATTGTTAGATATCATTTCAATTTGTTACTAGCTAAAATCATTTTCTTGTTATTTTACTAATAATCACACAGTTCCTTAAGTTAGGTACAATAGTAAATTTTACTTTATTCTGGTATTGAAATTAGTTAACATTATATTCTTATATAACAAGTATTGCAATTAATATACGATTGGATAGATTCTGCTTTTGCCATTTCTGGAATCAATTTATCTAAATTGCATTCTGTTGGTTGAAAATGTTATTTGCTTTGCTGCCCAATTGAGTCCTGAAGTTCACTGGTTCATCTATGTAGATTTCATAATGAAAACCCCATTTTGTATTACAAAAGCTAATTTTAGTTCCAAAAAAAAATTTTATATCAATTATAATTGATTTCATTTTATATCAACGTTTTTATTTTTATTTTTTTGAAATTCTAAATGGGATTTGCATCGGGTTTTGTGTGGTAATATTTTCTTATATATAATTCTCAAAGAAAACTATTTATGATGTTGTAGTGTTTAATCACGTTTGCCACAGAATTTTTCTCAGTGGAGTCGTGAATATAGAGTGTTTTGTTGATATATCGATTATGGTGCTAATCATGTGGTGATATCATCTGAAAGTTCAATAGTTTGTGAGGCTGAGAACCAGCAACTAATTGTTGAAAGTGAAATATTGTTATGGGTACCTCAAGGTACGTGTTTTTGGATCCACTAATCTGCATAAAGTATTTGAGAAAATCATCTTTCTTTCTTTACCTCTTGTTAATGCAGAATTTTCTTTTCTTGTTTTGTTTGAGTTTCTAGTGTTCTATTGATCTCAGTTGTTCTAAGAGGGTAGAAATTACCTTTAAACCCACGGGGAGTTATTTGGTTAAAAGCGGACACCATACGTTGATTACAGGGCTTCAAGATGAGCAGCCCTGCGGTTCACTGTCGGGCGCTCAATGGTGGAAATCTTTGTGGCATATTAAGGTCCCTCGGAAGGTCCGAATGTTCACATGGAACCTCCTTAATGGTGCAGTTCCTATGGCGGAAATTTTATCAAGACACAGCATTGATAGTGGGTCTCGGTACGTGGGATGCAGGAACATTGAGGGGAATAATCTCATTTTTGTTTGGTGTCAAAGGGCCAAGAAGGTTTGGGACGACACGGGATATTGGCAGCGGGTTAAAAGGCTCAGAAAGATTGATTTCAAACACTTTCTTCTAACAGCCATTTTGGAGGAGTCGAATGATAAGGATAAGGAGAATATGGTAATGCTTCTGTGGGCAATCTGGGGAGCCAGGAACAGATTTATATTCCGTGATGAGAGATTGGACAGTGAGGTGATAAGGGAGAGGGCTTTAACCTATTTGGAAGAACTATCGGCAGGCGGTGGGAGAAGGATTGCGGAAGGGAAGGAAGCTCACGGAGGTCACATGGAGGGCTAATGGTGGATGCATGGACGGAGTGAAGTTGGCGACTGATGCTGGGGTGCGAGACCAAGCCGTGGGAATTGGTGGCTGTGCATGGCGGAATGGAGAAGTTGTGATGGCTTTTTTCTTGTACACTTGGGAGTTTACAGTGTCAAACAAGCTGAGGCCATGGAGGTACGGTATGGATTGCAAATATTAAAAGAGAGCTCGACTAAGGCGCAAGAGGTGAGGACGGATGCTTTAAAGGTTGTTCAAGGCCTAAGAAATCCGGACATCAATGGTAGACTAGCTTCTTTGCTCCGTTATATTTTAGCTTTTCTTTTGGATAGGAATTGTGGTTTATGCTTACATATCACTACTAGAAAATATGGTATTACCGACAGAATTTTTCCAACGAACGTTCATCCGTCCGAAATTTCCGACGGCACAACATTTCCGTCGGAAATTTCCTACGGAAATTATAAACCGTTGGAAATTTCCGGAATTTCTGACTGACTTGAAGTTCCGTCAGAAATTTCAGACAGAAAGTATCCATTCCGTCAGAAAATATCCTTAAAAATATATTTTAATTAATTCCCCTCTTATCTAAAGTTTTCTTTCTTTATTATACCAAATATTGTGATAATGTTCAAGTACTTTTTGGAAGTGCTGGTACAACACTTCCTACCCCATGTAGCTGGTACAGCACTTTCTACCCCGTGTGGCTTGCATTGATGCACTCCACGTGTATTTTATCGTGCATCAATGCATGCCACATGGAGGTAGGAAGTGCTATAACAGCACTTCTGGGAAGTGCTTGAACATTATTGCTAAATATTGTTAGTTAAAACTTTTTTCAATAAGTTTGAGATAAGTTTTATTTTTTAATTATGATAATAATTCATCCAATTACTTTATTAATATGTTTTATTATGCACAATGTTCTATAATTATTATGCATTAACTTTTAAACTGTGAAAAATATATAGGAGATATGTTAACTTTTTTTTTACAAACTAGAAGATAAGTTAACTGATATACAGCAAGTAAAATATTTTTCTAAATTTAAAACGTTACAAAAAATTAAAAGTGTTATTAACAATCAACAACTTTTAGATATGAAATAAAAAATGATTTATGTTTTTGTATCTTTAATTAAAAGTACAAACTAAAGTTAGAAAAAAAGAGCAAAAAAAAAAAAAAAAAATCAACAACAAACATATATAATCGTTTCTTTCTACTCCATTCGCATATATGACCCATACACTTGTCTTATGAAAGGGTTGATTCCATGTAGTCTTATAATGTTCAGCAATTCATTTGTTAAAAATATATATATATATATATATATATAATATGAAATAAATTTTAATGCTAATGTGGTTTTACCTAATGAAAAAATATAAAACAAAAAAAAAACTTTAATTTTTCATCAGTTATTTTGTGGTTAATGTTTAAATCACATTCTGGCTAATAGAATTCAACAAATTTCAGTAAACCCTCTTTTATTATTTTTAATTTTAATTAACAATGTATTTATAATATAGAAAACTAAGGGCAAAACATTATATTAATGACACACTTAAATAAATTTAGCATAAATGACATATTTAATATAATAAAATTTAATGAAATAATAAATAATATATGTCTGATGCTTAAAGAAGAAAATTCATCATTTTCAAACTAACAAAATGACTAGAAGGTACTTCATATATATTTTTTCATTTATTATTTTCTGATGTCTATAGGAAATTTCTGACAGTTTCTGCTGTTGGAAAACTTTCCGACGAATTTTTATCTGTCGGAAATTTTTGACAGATTTCAATTTTCCGTCGGTAAGTATTACTAAGCAGGGCTTCACTGAAGGAAATTCTAATGACCAGTTTTCTATCGAAAAAGGTCATTACTGGCGGAACTTCCACCTTTAGCGACGAATTTTCCCATCGGTGAAAGCCTATTTTTTAGTAGTAATATCCTGCATAAACATAATCGTGTGGCTAATGCACTTGCTTCCTTTGCCTTAACGAGGCCAGGGTCACACCTGTGGACATCTTGTATTCCTATCTTTCTTGCCCCTTTTAGAGGGGCCATATGAATGAATAAATTGTCTTCTCAAAAGAAAAAAAAAACTTGTTTAAAGCATCAAAATGTGGAGTATCGCAATGCATGATATATGCAATTATAACATTTATCTTAAGAGGAAAATTGCATTAAAGCCGATATGGTGTTTTCCAGTATGTTTCGACAATCGATTAATGATGTTTTCCAGTATGGGCTTCATTGTGGGCCTACCTTATACTTAATGAAGTTATGATTCCATCTTTGCTCTTGTGGATAGGTTTTCCATTTTGTAGCATGCAAAAAGACGACTGATGCAGTTAGCGTGGTTGTCTTGTTCTTTTGTGAGATGTATCAACTGTATGGGTTGCTGTAATGTGTCGGACAAAGACATACGGTTTTTGAGTTACTTATGGCGTAGCGTGTGGAAATTGTTAATACATCATTGATATATTGTCCTCAAACAGATGGCCAAACTGAGGTAGTTAACCGTTCTCTTAAAGTCGCATTATCCTTATAATAATTAATCTTTAGCATTAACTTACTTTGAGGTCAAGGAGTAACTTTTTCTTTTTTTTTTCTTTTTAAATGATAATCTGCATAAAATATTTGAGAGAATCATCTTTGTCAGTGGCGGATCTAGCTAGTATACGGGCATAGTTGGTTCAAGCCCACCAATCCTAAAAAATATTTAAGAAATATTTTTTAATTTTTTTGTAGTTAGTTCCTATTTTGTTGGCGGCTAATTAGATCAATTTGGATTCCGCCTATATATTATATTAGATAACTTCCAGTTACTAAATTGAAATATACTCAAGGCCTACTTGAAATATACTCATGGCCTACTTCAACAACACATTTTTCAATTTGCAAAGCTATTAAACAATGCGCTCGTAATAGTGATTTATAAGTGACAGCTTGAAATAAGTTCGAGAAATATAATTTATAATGAATATCTCATTTGACTTATTTTCGAGTTATATTTCTTAATTATCAAAGTGGGCTTTGATGCTATTTTGAAGAATTAGTGAATACTTATGATGCGTATTATGAGAAAGAAAAATGAAAAAAAATTAAACAATGAGCTGAAGATATATAAAGCTAATTGTAAGTTTAATAATCTTACTTCTATTTCAAAGTCTAGATTCATTAAATGCATACATTTTTATTATTATATATAATTTGAAGAAGATGTTTATATAAGGTAACTGTTTTTTTTTTTTAAACCCATATTCTATGTTTCAATTTGATAGTGTCTCGAATATAAACAAAATTGAAAGGTAAATTTTATTATATCATAATCTTTTCGCCCATTTTCTACAATAGAATAGTTTTTTAAAAAAGATTTGTAAGCCCCCCTTATTACTTCATCTTGGATCTGCCCTCATAATCTTTTCGCTCATTTTCTACAACAAATAACTTTTTAAAACAATTTGTAAGCCCAACTTATTACTTCATTTTGGATCCGCCCCTTTTCTTTTTGCACCTTTTGCTAATGCAGAATTTTCTTTTCTTGTTTTGTTTGAATTTCTAGTATCAGTATTCTATTGATCTCAATGGTTCTAAGGGAGTAGAAATTACATTCGTGTAGTTTAAGCTTGTTTAAAGCATCAAAGTGTGGAGTATCGTAATTCATGATATATGCACTTATAACATTTATCTTAAGAGGAAAATTGCATCAAAGCCTATATCGTGTTTTCTAGTGATATGCATTTGGATAATCGGTGGTTTGGTCAGTAGACATAACACGTGGCAAAACTTTTGAAGTGCTTAGTTGTAATTCCATTTATTAATATTTGAATATTTATACATGTTCTGCTTGTGCTTGTCTAATATCTGAATTTCGTTTTGAATTCACTAATCATGTTTTATTTGATTGAATATATGAATCTGTTTGGAAAATTACTCCTTTGGTTTATCTTTTGTAATTTTGATAAATCATTTTTCTACATATACGTACATGTTACAATTCTTAGTGTAATAATGATATCGAAACCAATATTGCAAAACCCGGGAAATATTGATTGGATAAATTAATAGGACAAACTTGTCATAAACAAATTACGAAGTGGATCAAGTTGGTGAAGCCTAGATTTTATAATTTACTAACTTAACATTGCTGATGTGATATGAAACTACAAGGGAAAGCCTATAAACTAAAGATGTCACTAGGAAATGAAAAGGGTACATGTGCGTTAGTTTAAAAAGTTCTCTGATTGCTCATATTGTGAATAGAGAAATGAGCTTATTTTTAAATTTTTGAATCTCAATAACTATATTGTAATGTATAGAGAAATTGTCATTGATTGTTAACTAATTTTTTCTGTAAGGGTAAACTCTATTGGCTCTCGGCTTTATGCTAAGAATAAAATTATCTAGTATCAAAATTTAGGATTTGTACTTAAACAAAAAGGTAGACTGTGTTAAAGCTATATATATATATATATATATATTAGGGCGCATGATATAAATAGGTGAATGCAAATATTTTGGTTGAGATATATCATAAGTCTTGATATACTCATAATAAGAGTGCTAGATTTCTCATAATATTAAGCTATATAAATAATCTTATTATTGAGAAATTCTACTAGTTTAGAAATTCTAAATGTTGGGCTAAATTAATTTTGACACGAGGAAAAACACTTTGATATATTGTGATCATAATAATATGAAACAAAGACACAGGACTTCATATATTTTGAGAAAATGTGGAAATATGTACTGAAAAACATGTCTAAAAGGACAACAATAATCATCGAGCGGGATAAGTAAGCCGGCAAGGAGTCACCTCCAGAAATAACCCAATCTTTGTGATTGGAGATCTCATGAAAAAGGTTCAATGTGGTAGAAACAACCTGCACTGTGTGTCTCATAGCACTACTTTATTTGTGCTTATGATCTCTATGGTGAGAGTGATATAAAAATTGTGGTGTTAGGAAGGTCTTAACCCTGAATGAGTATCAAGGCGGGAATTCTTGAGAGGTACGGCCGTACGGGTCACACGTACCATTAGAGCACTTACTTATGTAAGAGTTGCCATGAGGTGGTGGCTCTATGGGATTGGGCTATTCCCTATAAACTCTTAGTAAAATCAAGATAAGTGCACACGGGTATTAATAGCATACCCACTAAGAACTTAAGTCTAAATCGAAACTGTACGTGGGACAATTGAAGTTTGGCTAAGAGACCTAATTTATGGCTTTAGAACATTATGGTTCTTTCAAATGGAAATTGTCATCGCTAAGCGGGTTTAAGTCGCAAGACATCTATGCTTATTGCACAATATAGTATTGTCAGTATATATATTATTTTATTTTATTTTAAATGTTTTAAAGTTTGTGGGGGATTTTGGTGACTTATGTTTTTAATTTGAAACTTTAAAACATTCCATGGTTTTAGTTTCACGCTTTTTTTGTTTTAATTTTCAGTTTTGATTTATCTTAATTCACTTGTAACCCCATGTGGTATGATTACTCTACCATTATATCATTGTTGTGGGGATACTATCATCAAGCACTAATGAAGGATGCTTGCTTTCATAATATAACATATACACAAAAGCTACACATAATTATAATACTATCACTTGCATATTATATACGTTTTTTACTCTTTGTGGTTGTGCTCATCGACGGAGCATTGGCTTGAGAGTTAATGGTTTTATCCTGAAACCGTGTCACACCAATAGTACCCGCATGAGGGGAGGCCAACACGACTATTTTCGACACAATTCTCTTAGTTCTGTCACTTTCAATTTCTCTATTACTTCTATTATTTAATCTTTATTGAGTTTATATGGTTGTTCTTATTGCTTATTTTGATCAAGTATATATGAATTCTATTATCATACAAATCAAACAATTTCCCCATCAAAAATTTCCCATTATGTTTCTATTTCGTACGCTTATAATAATTAATCTTTAGCATTAACATACTTTGAAGAGGATAGAGGAATAACTTTTCCCCATTTTAAATTTTTTTTACCCCACTGTATTGAACGTGCTATTTCATAAAAAATGATATATTTCTTTTTTGTATCTAAATTAAGTACTACTTTTCGGTAGGTTGGCAAAGATAAGTTGAGCTAAAATATAAAACCAAGCGACAAAACCTGCAAAGTTGATCACTAAAAGAGTTTTTCATGGCCTTAAATTTTTCAAATTTGGTCGACAAATGCCCAATCTGCTCAGAAAGGCAACAAGGTTAATCTGGTACCTAACTAACGGAGCCGTTCTTGCAGAAAAAGGATTATTTTCCACTTATTCCACTTCTGATTTCTTAATACGACAATATTAGGATCGATCATCATCATATATATTAATATATGAAAATCCCGAGGGGCAAAAGAGTCCAGCATTCACTTGATGTTGAATCCCTTTTACATTTTCACGAAAATACATAACAATATGAACGACAAATTGTCTCAAAGAATTAAAAACGTTATGGTTTTACATGGGGTATTCATATGCTGGGGAATGGTGCCTGTAATGGACAGAGTCATAGGGTATTGGTTGTTGTCATTTCTCAGGTGAAACACAGTGTTCCTTGCTATTCTGTGATTTTCAATTTTGTTATTATTGCAGCTTCTATCTGTTTGCTTTGAATGTCTATATATTTATGCCTTAAGCTTATGATTAAGAGATTGATCATTGGTTTGATGAAAAAAGTGACGACTTATCATTTGTGATCTCTTACAAATAATAAGGCAAACAAAAGTTTTAAAAGACCATTCACTTAAACAATAGCCTTATTGTAGTTTTAGAAGAAAAATATCAATCAATCATTTTTTTTTTAAATACATGGGGATATAGGGGAAGGGGGAAATTCAAGAAGAGGTAGGTATGGTTCGAACCCGGGACCTTCGACCAGAACGCAAGCATCCTAACCACTCTAGAGTACAATTCGAACCACAATCAATGATTTCTTGTTCAATTATTCCATTATGTTTATTTGAAAAAAGAAGAAGAGCTAAGGTTTGAGAATTGCTCAACGAGAAAATTCACCCCCTTTATCAAGGCGTTGGAAGCCCACGCCTCCTTTGCTTTATGGCAAAACCGCCCTGCTTGTGATTTTATCATCAGTTTATCAGCTTAGGTGACTATCTAGATTTCAAATATGATCTCACATTTCCAATGAGATGGTTGTATTATCATAAATTTAAAGGGCATCGTATGAAGTTAGATTTCTTTGGATCAATCAAACTAGATGGTTGGTATTTTGGAAGGCTCAAAGTACTGTCTATTTTCTCGGATTGAACGATAAAAGCTGAGGTCTATTTTTATTTTATTTTCTTTCCTATTTGCATGGAATATTTTTCTGTAATTTGGTTGAGATTGGTATCTTCTCGCTCTAATTTATTCTTCTCCAGTTTAGTTTATGTCTATGATGGATGATATTTTCAGTTTGGATATATGGTTGGCACCTTTATTTTTATTTTTATTTTTATGGCCTTTAACTTGAGATTGTCTTAGGAAACTGTAGATGCTAGAGAATTGTTATGTACTGAGCATTGGTAAATTGATATTTGTATAATTATTTTACTCCTATCATGTTTGGTTCATGCTTATTTTGTAATGCACAGGTATCATTTTTTTCATCTCTTGCTGCAGTTGATACATATGTCGAATATGTATCGATCATTAATAATTAAGAAAGGTAATGGGAGAATTTTTCAACATAATTACCATGGATCCTTAAAACGGCATTAAAGTAATCATTTTCCCATTAAGAAAACAACTTAAATGAATGATGCCTATAAGTAACGAAGGTACAAAATTACAGCGGATGGAGCGAGTGGCAGACGTTGGTTGTGGTAGATGGGGAAATGGTGTCAGCGTTCGGGCAATAGATCGAAGAAGAAGTTCGGGGTGGCAATTGTAACCTGTGACATACTAGACTCTTGACGAATGTGAAAACATAATTTAAAAAAAAAATGTACATGCCTCTTTTATGAAAAGTTAATATATTTTGTTTGTATTTGTGAAAATTGTTGTAACTTATGTTTTAATTTGAAACTTTAAAACATTCGATGGTTTTAATTTTATGGTTTATTTGTTTCGATTTTCAGTTTTGGTTTATCTTAATTCACTTGTAACCCTATGTGGTCTGAATACTACCATTGTATCATTGTTGTGGAGGTTACTATCATAAAATGGTGCTTCCTTTTATTGTTTTATAATATAACACATACACAACCACTACACACAACTATAGTACTATCACTTGAATATTTTATATTTTGACAATACGATAGAGGCTCATTTTTCTCGTGCTCATGGACAAAGTATTGGCCGAGAGTTAGGGGTTTCATCTTGGAGCCGTGTCACGCCGATAGTACCCGTATAAGGGGGAGGCTAACACGACTTCAAGGACAGTGTCGTCCACACGATTCTCTTAGACTTCTAACTTTTCTCTACTACTTCTATTATTTAATTTTTATCGAGTTTATATTTTTGTTCTTATTGCTTATTTTTAAGTATATATGAATTCTATTATCACACAAATTGTACAATTCCCAACAATCTAAAATCGTGTTGATTTGTGTGATAATCTATCCTTATTCACGTAAATCTGCTTTTGATTGTTCCCCAGATGTCCTCCTAACTGAGATGCCATCATCTAG
>CAVNYN010229035.1:0-11058 GCA_963692815.1 Nyctanthes arbor-tristis | reverse complement strand
TATATATATATATATATATATATATATAGTTATTTACAACACCACACCTACCGCGCGGCAGTTGGTGGGGATGGCGCGGCGGCGGCCAGAGGTTGGAGGGGGTTGTGGTGTTTTACATCCAGCATTACATATATGTATATACACCTATATATATAATCTAGGGTATAAAGAAATAAATGAATATTAAAACTAATTACAATGATTTCTTAAAAATAATAAAATAATGAAATAAAATAAAATAAGTAATGGCATAAAAGTAATGCAATTGGGCATAATTGAAAATAATTTAATGTCATGGTATAAAAAAGATATGAACAAAAAAAGAGGTGTAGAATCTTTAAATCTTTAATTTAATGTCATGGTATATTGAATCTAGCCCACATAATGATCCTAGCCAAGCCCACCCCTAAATCTGCCCCTTGAACGTGCAAATAATAGAAAGAGGAAATTACGTCTTACACTATTTTTTCAGGTCATGTTTTGTATTTGCATGTATAAAATGCAAATAAAATGCTGGGAATGAAACCATACATCGTAGTGGAAGGATAATAGCTATGATATCCTAGGACTCAATGTTGCTGTGTTACTCAGAATTGGAAATTCTGAGTCTAACTGAATAATCCTATATATATATATATATATAAGATCTATATATAGGGTTTAGCATTGAACTCTATCTCGTTTGAATCATATCAACAATATCCCATGAAATCTGGAAAGATTCTCAACTGTTTTAATTATGGGGTGGTTGATTTTGGTGATCTTATTTTTATTATTTTTTTTTTTTATTTGGTTTAATTTTCCATTTATTTTATTATCATATATACACTCATGTATTTTTGCAAGGATTGTGTGTATTTCTGCTATTTTATAAATCGTAGGTATAGATTTCACGTGGATGTCAATTTTAGACCCAATCATCTAAAGCACCCGTTAAATGACATAACTATCAAAATCTTTGCATGTAAAACAAAAATTTGAAAAATAGCGGAGCGCCAATAACTTGGGTGCAAAAGGGGCCTGGAGAAATATACTAAAGTTTCCCACCCTGGCTAACAGTTGAATCCCATTGCTCTTAAGAGAGAAACATAGCAGCAGAAGCAATCAAATTCAAAAGAGATAATGGTCAGGTTGCAATTAAATTACTCGGCAAATGTATATTGATATTATTGAGTAAAATAACCTAAAACAAGAAAACTAAGTAAGGCTTTGTTCTTTGTAGCTAAAATTTTAGCTTTTTAAGAAAAAGGAGATTGTTGTTTGAAATATGTGGTGAAAAAGTGGAAAGAAATTATAAGGAATTGTGAAAAAGTGAAAGTATGTGGTTGGTGTGAGTTTCAATTGTTGAATTTTTAGGTAGTGAAAAAATAAGTTATAGAGATTAGAGAACGAGGCGTAAACCTCCTATCTTTGAACCCATTAGTCTTTCTAGAACCACCCCACCCCCACCCCCACCCCCTGGGGAGGTGACTTGGCTGCAGTTTATTCGTGGGAGGATGTGTCACTCAATTCAGCATACCATTTTACTTCTTTAGCTGCTTCCACTAGCATAAAAGAAACAGCAATGAAGAGAATATGTGCAAATTTATTGAACCAAACATGCTGGGCTTAGTTATGAGATCCGACCTTAATCGGCTAGCTACTGGTAAAAAAATCACATAGTAATGTAAAAGAATACATTTTAAACAGAAATATAATCCATAAATAAAAGTTTAAAGGTCAGGGCACTCTGTAAATTAACAATAGTTAAACAAAAGCAGCGTCAAAACAAATACATTTTCTGTATATGGACATCTTCAAGAGTACTAGTTTTTATCTTTGGCCTCAAAGAAAAGATGGGATCTTTCTTTTCAATCCATAAAGAGAGAGGGAAAAAGAGAGGGGGTGGGAATTCACATTTCCTTGAGATAGTTGCCAAAATAGTCAATTTTGTGAAGAAATTTCAACTATGTGGCATGTAAGAATAACGCAAAAAGTGCTCAACTATCTCCCCAAGTCCCCATTCTCACAAAACTATATTCTTAATTTCTATTTTTTCCTTTTTCATGGTTCCTAAGTATTTTCAGATAGGCAACCCCTTAGAGCATCTCAGCAGGCTCTTGAAACTCAAAATGCCATCTAATTTAAAGAGCAAAGTCTAAAAAAATCTCCAAAAGCCTATTTAAATTAGCATTTTTATTTAGAAAGTTGGTTTGGCTCTCCAGATCTGGAGAGGAGAGCCAAACCCACTCTATTATTAAATGCATTAAGAAGGTTCAATCACACTCTCACTGTTAATTAAATATTATGCACAATTCTCTATCCATTTCCAACTACTATTCATTCCTCATTGCCACGCCATATTCATCATCTGTATACATATTCTCTGCATATACATTTTTCTTCTACAACAAGGATTTTCACATTGATAGGGATGAACATTAGTATAGTAGCTCAAATGAAAACCCATCATTTTCAACTCAATTTCCAATAGTAATAAACAGCATCTCCTGTGACAAATGCCTCAGGAACTCTATTAGAAAAAATAAACTGATGAACGGATAATGAAGATTGAAAGGTTTGCAGTGCCTCAAATGCTTGCAGATTTTTATTTGCAATGGAAGTTCTTGCAAAAAAGGCCATTGAAATTTAGTTTTTGTTCTGTGTCAATATATTCTATGAGCCCATGTGATAAAGAAATCAATTAATGCTCTTTGGAAGAAGTAAAATGAAGAGGAAAATTAAAGAGGCTGTTGGGAGTTTTCAAAACTAAAGTTATAGATGCTCTCCAAATATAGGGAACCTCCTGGAGATGCTCTTATTAAATTGACCAATCCTTTTGCCATTTTGCATGTACCATCAAGTTTCATTTATTCTATCGCAAGAAAGGCACAAGGTAATAGTGTTTTCCCCCCTTAAAATAGCATTTTCTGACATAAATTATTAGCACCAATTTATGTGAGACAACCCAAATAACCTCACACGACGCTCTTCCGATCTCTAAACCTAACCCTAGAGTTCTCTAAAGCTACTCACTGGTAGTAGTTGCTGATGGTAGCGGCAGCAACTGGGTTGGCTAATACTGGTGGTGGTACTGTAGCAGCAGCATGTTATTGGTGGAAGCGCATGACTTCCATAGAGCATATTACTAGATTGATATATAATCTACAGAAGTCTGCCATTTTAGTAATATTAAGTTGACTTTTATGTCATGTATGCAATTGCCTCGTAGAATTTGCTTTCATATGGAGAATAGCATAGCATTTATTAACTTTGCATGCTCTCTAACAAAATTTTGGAGAAGTATCAAAGAATCTTCTATTTTTTCAGAGAACCATTTTTGTCTTAATTTTCTTTCACAACTAGATACAAATATTAAACGGACTGTCGTTTAAAAGGGAAGATGAAGATATTATTTTACGTTTAATAACATAATTGTTGTATGATCTGTATCCTATGGCCTTCTTATAATAAACCGAACCATCTCTTTTACACAGATAAGAAAACTATGATCAGCCTATCTAAATATGTCCTGCATAAATACAAGAAACTATTTATGTTTTCTGTAGGAGTAGATTGAAAAGTACATTTAATTACGTAGGAGCGTTATACTTCATGGTTTTTATAATTTTCTCAATTGAAGTAGTTACTGAAATAATAGTTAAGCTTTCAGTCAAAAGTGTTACAAGAAACCAAACTGAGGAACATTGGAACAAAAGTAAGGAGCTACAACCACAATCCATATATACGAAAATCAAATCAGCCAGCAAGCAGAGAAGGACTTTTCACAACGCGGTTTTGTATTATAAAACTCGCTCGCCACTTCTGGGAACATGCCTGATATGGACAGGACGTGGCCTATAGTTCTTAACTAGAGCTGTTTCTTTCCCATCTTCTAAAATGTGATAGTGTGTGAGGATGGACAGCATAAAATTCCCAGAGTAGACATTAGTCAACAGGTTTTCTTACTCATACTTGTACCACATGAAAATTTAGGTATATCTGCTTTAATTAACATTGAGCCATAAAATAGGTTTCTTGAGCAGCATATCATCAAAATCAGAGAATAAATTGCATACGGTAGGTAAAAAATTAGATTTAAAAATATAAAATACACTAAAAAAGCTACAATTTCATTAGGTTAAAAAATAAAACTGTAGATGAACCGAGAAATCTCATTAGCATACCTCAAAAAAGGCCCTAAACAGGGATGCCAATTTTACTTGGATTCTCATCACATTCACAAGTTGAACTACAGTTCAAGTTTGAATAACCTAAACAACTGCTTTCTATCTGAACAGAGTATGACAAACCCCTTCCAGCAAGTCAATCAATGAACTAGTAATATACAACTAAGACAGCTCCTGTTGATTTTCCATGGATTGCCTCAATATAAACTCAACCCTCCTCTTCTTGTCATCCTGCTCTTCCGATCTGTCCAAACCAGGGTGAGATTCTACCGAAAGACTTGTTGCAGATCCTTAAATCCAAAGATTCACCAAAAACTTTTCTACCACCTTTAAAATCCAAATAGACAGCAGACCTCTTGCCCAATAAACCATTCTCCCCATCATTTCCAGAATCAGAAAGCCCATCCTTCATTGCCTCAATTGCAGGAGCAAATGTCTCTGAAAAAGAAACAAACTCGTCCATATGTGCCTTACTAGAGAGGTTAGCAGGCAGAACAAACGGCTTCTCGCCCACAATCTTCTTTTCTCCATTATTTCCAGAATCAGAAAATCCATCCTTCATTGCCTCAAGTGCGGGGCCAAATGTCTCAGCAAAGAAACTCATTTTCCATGCGTGCCACACCGGAGACCTTAGTGGGCTGAATAATGGGGGATTTGTTTTGCTCTCCAGCTTCTAGGGGATTAGCCAAATTTTTGTTCTTAATTTCATTAACACCCAATAAATCCCTACCATCATCTGTTTCAGCAAATGTTGAAGCACAAGACAGCCCATTACACACAAGCCTCTGCTGCAAGTTCAATAAAGCCCTCTCAGCCTTTCTATGCTGCCTTGCTAGCTTAATCTTGTCAGTGCGCGGATCAGAGACCCTCTCATTCCACATGCTTGAGTGTATATAAGTGTGAGGATCAGGAAACGCAGGTAACCACTCTGGAATGTGCTTAAACCCTGGTGTTTCCCCCATTTGTGTGAAACTTGTATGATTTTCCATTCTTTGACCACTGGAAAATGTATAGCTGGCTGGGCAAAGGGTATCTCCTCGGCTGAATCCACATACCCTCTAATCTCTTTCACAACACCTGAAGTAATTGCACAATTAATACCAACCTCTGAAGTACCAGAAAAACGAGATTGACTTGCCCAAATCCTCTAACACTTGAATTATATCAAACACATTACATTCAGTCCTACCAGATAAATTTGAATAAAATTTTGCAGTTTTCCCTAGGTCAAGGAGGCATCGGATTGCCAAATCAGCAAGTGAATCAAGTGCTGACTCACTACAGCTCTCAAACCCAACATTCTCGCATATCTGCCCCGCTGCAATCCTGGATATTGCTTGGCCAAAACTATTCTCATTAGCTCGAGTAATCGGACTCTCTTTCCAAATCTCAGTCTCCACTTTACTTCCATCACTCATGTATAGATTCTACAAACCAAAAAACAGAAACAAGATAAATAAACAAGTAATAATTGTAAGAACTTGCACTAAGAGCATTTGTAATGTGAGACAAAAAACCTATGGGGAAAAACCCCAAAGTGAAAAATCAAATCAAGCAGGGAAAAAGCTATTTCAAAAGAGGAAGGAAAATCCCCCGGGGGGGAGGGGGTGATTCCTATATATGAAGGGTGGATTCTATAGAAAAAGGGCTAAATCTAGCCCCTTGCTACATTCCACCCCCAACCCCACCCAACCCACACAACAATAAAAAAAAAAAAAAAAAGTCATTATTTCCCCCAATTTCACCCTTGGTTCTAGGGAAGAAACCCCAAAAATAGGATTATTCCACCTCATATTATTTGGTCGAAGTTGAACAAAGCTTAAAACCCCCATAATTGGGTTCTTCGCCCCAACATAATATTGCTGTACGCGGGTCTCAACATATCAGAGTCCAAGTTTGCGATTGTAACCTATGGTGTAAAACATTAAACTATACTCTTTAGTGCATATAGATAGAACCAAGACAAACTTACAATTTATCCTTTAGACACAAACTTAAAGGCTTGGCGCCTTTTTGAAGAATTCAAATTATTTTACATAATTCTAGAGTTTCAGAAAACTGACGCATTGTTATGGTAACATAACTGACTCCTTATCTAATAGAGTCTAATTGAATGACAACCTAGCTGAGCGAATAGTCCTGCTTATCGAAATCATTATTTCATGAAATACTCGCACATTCTTATAATGCTAATTTTCTGTTATGAACAGCAAGCTTTATTACTCTAAATTACCGCTACTGGGTTCAGATCTAACCGAACTTCACTCTCCATAGAAAGGCAGGAAGACAAATAAAAATTGCAATCTCATAGGTTAGACTAAAGAATCCAATGTGTAACTTAAAACATTAATCTTTAGCATATAATCAGCTGAAGTACAAACCAATTATACATCAGAGACCAACTTCAATAGCCTCTATAATAGCCCAGGTCATAAGATCCAAAAACACTATCCAACCAAAACCCTAAATTCCAGAACACCCTAAAATTCCCGATCACATCTAACACTCAAAATCATCCAGAATTATATACAATAAAGAAAAGAAAAGCCCACTTATTCAACTCAACTACTAAATTTATAAAAGGAAAAACAAAGTCGAACCTTGATTAAGATGTTGCCTTGGGAAAGGTGAAGCTTTTCCATTTTATTCGGTTTGGGAGCAACCCCGTAATTATCATCATCAACGGCTTCTTCAACTGCTAGCATATTCTCTGCCTTTTTCCTCCCCAAAATCAACATCCTCAAATCTTTCTTCCGCAAATCTTTCTTCGTACCCTTACTGCACAGAACAAGACCTAGAAAAATCAAAACAATAAAAAAGTTGGATACAAGATTAACTAGTATACCACCTTTACACGGTTGTAACAATCGTAGAGTCCTTTTTCTTCTGAAAGGAAGTATAAAATGACCTTTATAACCATTGGCGAACTCCTATAGCAATTTACTATAGCTCAAGCAAGTATACATTTTCAAAAGGCCGTTCATCAAAACAAAATGTATTCGAAATCAGTAAAATACAATTATAACCCAAATCTATTCCCAAATTGATAACTATTCAATTTTAACAATTTTGAATCTTCTGTTGGGGAAAAAATAACAAATATATCAGTAGTATTCCAAAACCCTAACCAGCATCCAGCAGTTCCAATTCTCGGCGGATGCTCGGGTATTTGCTTACGGATGTACAATAATAAAAACAAAGAGAGACCATTTTGTTGTATTTTCGTTGCAATTCGAATTGAATACAAATCCACAACAGAATATATTTCACATAAGCTCTTAGTTGATTGAGAAAGATAAATAGAATAAAACAGTAAATACAAAATACTTGCAGGAATACGCAACATTGAAATTCTTCAGGAAAATCCTCACTCACAATGCCGAAGGTTTCCCAATGGAAAGCACATAACAAACCCACAGATAATAACAAAAGTGGGACCCAATTGGCCGGCGAGATGATTACATATTAGAAAATTACATGCAGTCGTCACATCGATTGGAATGGCAAAAAGGATATTTCGTCCATGTATCGAAATGCCTACGATATTCGTCTAGGCTTGTGTGCTTATACTAGTTTACGGGCTGGGCAACCAACCCGTCAACCCAGTGAACCGACCCAACCGACCCGGTTCGAGATCGGAGTTGTGCTAGATCTTTACATATCCGGGTTTAGTTACGGTGTAAAATTAGCTAACCCGACTCGTAAAATTGACTAAGCCGACCCAGGATTGAACCTAGTAGGATTGAACCGATTAACGTGTGCTCTTCCGATCTCCCAAATGCCAATCCTATCTTTTTTCCCCTTCAGTCAATCTTATCTTTTTTTCCTCTCGGATATACATACAATTGTTTACAAAAAAATACTAATAAATCTGATACAGCACCACCAGTTAATCCTTGGAGGGGATCTAAATTCCTTTTTTTTTTTAATTTGAAATTTTAGTCCCAAAATACTTACAAAGATGAAAAACCTAATCTTTATCAATAAAAGTTTTCGCCGCCCCACAAACTTCCAACCCTAGCGCCGCTAATTGTGATATGTCAGCAACTGCCTTTTGATTCACCTTCACCGTCCCACTTTGCTTGCCGGCTGCCTTTGGTTTCCGCCATCTACTTCATCGTCCCACCTTTGTTCAACCAAAAGTGCTAGATCATAGTTGTGTTGTGCTTTATTTGCTCTAAGAATTCATTATATTTTATTTATATATATTAAAGTAGGATAGTGGTCATATGTAAGTTTTCCCTCCAAAACTATTATCCTACTTATATATATATATATCTCTCTCTTTTTTATTTTATAATAATAATATATACATAACTTATGTATATTTTTATTTTGTACATATATATCATGAGGATGGTTCCGGCGGTCAGTGAATTTGACATATACATTTCATAAAAAATCATGTCCATTAGATTAAAACTATCCAATATGCCATATTTATTTGAAGAAAATCAATTAAAAATCCAACTACCCAATTTCCAAATTTAATATGATTCACCCCACTACCATAAATAAACACACGATCCCAAGTCTGCAAAATCAACCTTTCATTTATTTGGATTGGGCATTTATACCAATCATCGTTTGGTTTAAATAATGGGTTTGCATTCATATTAGAATAAAAACTAGACTTTTTCACCTGTGTGTTATACGAGTAGAGTTATAGTGTATATTTATATCAAAATTGACGTGTGAGTGTGGATATCATGTCATAAAAAAATAAATACATTAGTTGCATTCTATAAAATTACGAATTGATATGTGAATTACAAAATCACCATAGGATATTTGTAGTAAAATGTCTGAATTCATAATTCTGACCTCCTCCAAATACGTCGTGTAAGTTCACACGTTCAACCTATATAAAGTTGTAATAATTAATAGTCAAATAATTAGGGATGACAATTTGACTCATTGCCCATAAATCCGTGGAGACTTGCCCCAAATAGGATTGATTCGCCTTACCTAATCGGGACAAAGGGGCGGCTATGGGGCAATATTGTCTGCCCCACCATGGGGTCTGAGGCGGTGCGTGTCAGGTTGGACCCACGCCCATGCACCCGTGACGCACCAAGCATTTTCCTTTTTTAATTTTTAATAAATAAATTTAATTGTAAAAATGTGTAGAAATTATTAGAGATGACAATTTGACTCGTCGACCCATAAATCCGTGGCAATTTATTTTTTTTATTATGTTATTTTTTTGAAAGATTTTTCTATCAAATTGAAAGAATCATGTTATTATATTAGTTAATATTGAGAATTTTAAAATTCTAAATAAATGTTTTATTTTATTTTACATTCATTAATTAATAATGTGTTGCACATAAAATTAATTTAAAGGGAAAAAATTTATGAGTCCTTTCATGGATCATGGTAGTACCCCACCCCGCCCTATAACTGGACCCGTCTAGACTCGCCCTATGAATTCGTGGGTTTGGGACGGGTTTGGGGCTACTTCAAGACTCATGTGGCCGGTTCAGGGTATGGCTAACCCGCCTCATTACCATCTCTACAAATAATCATATCATAATCCACTATTACAACTATGAGTTTAGCTTCTCACTCGTGCGTTGTATGGAAAGACTGATTTTCAAAAAATTCAATAATAATGAATAATAAAAATATTGAACATATACGTGTTATCGGATTTGCATAAGATCGGAAGAGGTCGTGTAGGGAAAGATTTAATATTTGACATGTTAAATTAATGTTTTATTAATACTACATTAATAGTTACCTGCTTATGTACTCGATTAATACTTTATTATATTTTACTTTTAAATCATCTAATTTATTTAATATTATTAGTTAACAGTCTAATAATACGTATTTGGCATGTATACATACCCGTATTCGCTCGATATCTGTTCAGATAAAAAATTTCATACTTATAAGAAAGTATTCTGCTGACGTACCCTTTTTATGAGTAAAATTCAAAATTGATAATTATAATTAAAATATTACATAGGGATAGATTTGTAAATAAATGAAAGTTAGACTTTTTAATATAAAAGGGGACCATATACGTAGGGCGTCCTATAAATGAAAATGAGACTAGATAATCAGAACGGAGGGAGTAATTTTTTTGTGGATTTCATATCTCTTTGTTCACAAAGTTTTCGCTAAAATTCATTGTTATCTTCGTCAAATTAAAATATCAATCAACTAGTATTCAACTCGTACGTTGTACGGAGAGGTAAATTCCTAATGTTTCATATAAAAAAATCATTAAATAAATTGCAAAAAAAAAAAAAAAGAATGGTCACAATAATAATAAAATCAAATGAAATAACAACATGAATTCAATAGATATTTTACATGCTTCACATCTATGGAGAAAAAAGACTAAAAAATAAATTATTTGCATCCTCCACAACCTAATCATTGCAACATAAATGATATAGAAACAAAGATTAAAAAAATAGTCACAAAGATTTTCAAGCTGGATCATATATGTCAAGAAAATAAATTTTTGCCATATATTATTATGACAGAATATCATTATGTATCTTTAACTGTTGATGTGATGCAAATAAATGGATTTTTATTGGACAAAAAAGGAGAATAAATCAGTTGAGGCGGAATTTGCAGAGGATTTTCATATACTGAGATTTACAGTTAGAAATATTGAAATTTTTATGTAAAAGCCGAACTTTTAAGAGAGTTGGCCATAATTATGTTAACATGGAATCAAATTTTTAAGATACTTGGCAGAACATTGTTAACATTGAAATATGTCAGATTTTAATTCTTAATTTTATGTCATGTATTTGTTCATATTATTCTGCAAAATCCCCTGCCTCTTTTGTTTTTTAGAAAGAAGAAAGATATACTCATTAAGGCAGAATTTGCAGAGGATATTCGTATGTTGATATTTACAGTT
>CAVNYN010229034.1:0-18690 GCA_963692815.1 Nyctanthes arbor-tristis | reverse complement strand
GGTTAATGTGAATAAATCAAGGTACAATTGTTGTTGTGAGAAATTCTCGTACTTCTTTTTTTTTTTTTTTTTTTTTTTACTGCCTGCAGCATTTGTTTCCACTTTTCATGAATTTTATAAAGCATGTGGAAAACTCTTTGTTTGTCTTGGTGGGATGGCAATATCTGATACTTATTAGTGTTTGATGTTGTACTTTTAACATGAAAAGGATTTCCTTTAAGCAGTATTGTTTTATGCTTTAAGTACATTATAAATTACTTGCGTGATGAATAAAAGGTTGAGGCGTTATATTTTTCAAAGATCGGAAGAGCATAGTTACAAGTCTTGTCTTTACACTGTTGATCCTTATATGTTCCTTACTTAGTTGAAGCAAGAAAAAGTTTAATTGCATAAATGCAATAAATATAATGGTTACTACTTCCACTAATAGGGTAGCTCTGACATTGTATTGGAAGTATGAGTTTTGAAAATTTGTCATAAAATATAAAAAAATTTTAGGGAGATATGAATAAATGATATTTAGATATGGTACAATTCTATGTGATGATGAGAAGTATAAATGCCACATGACTATGTTACTTATTTATGTGACTTTCTCATGTTTCTCTAGAATTGCTCTAAAATATATGAGTGCATTGGACTCATTTTGCTCTCCTAAATCTCTAGCTAAGGTAAGTCTACTAGAAATATCAATTGCATCATGTTGGTAAACTAGCATTGAATATGAAGAAATGTACACCCTGATCCCCATAAAAATAATGAAAATAAAAAGGACTGTTGTTTTATATAGTAGATGTCTCGTATTATATCTACTACATGCTCACATCAATTGAAAGGAAATGATTCCAAAGGCTAAAATTATAACAGATATGGCAGACTGAGGTGAATTCTAAATGGATTAGTTTACTGATGATAAAAAAGCGTTCTTTTACCTAACCTCTTTCATTTGGAGACTCATCTACCGAAGTCTCCCTAAAGTATCATTGAAAGCATTGGAAATTTTGAAAGATATAAAGGAACATATAGTTTTAGCACCAAAGGATAAAGAGTACTATTCCAATCACATTAGTGGACAAACTTCCATATTAACATTTCATATGGATGGAATTTGTGAACTATGAATGAAGAGATATCTCTAAGCATACAATACAAGTTCATGTTGAAAAATTGATATTGTAATCTTTTTTGTCAATGGAAGGTGTGAGCACCAATGCTAGTGTATGATATTTGTCTTTGTTCTCTTAATGGTCTATAAATCCTATGTATGATGTCAAAGAATACAATATTATAGATATGGCACGTGTCTTCACTAGTATATGGAATAAAAATGAAAAGAGTGGCCTAAAAAAGTGAAACGATACATATTCCCCATTTTTTTTGTACAAGGCGGGGATGATAAGGGTTTGATGGTAACTTGAAGGTAGGTCAACCGATAAGAGATATTATTAGCTTTAAGACAAGCACCTTCCCGTTCACAAACTATTTTTATTTAAAAACGGAATCTGGTCAAAACAATCACATCCGCATATTTCATAAGACTTACATGTACTTCACAGATATCCACAACTCATTCCTATAAAAACCATTTCTTGGTTTGTGAACAAGGAATATATTGTTCTACCATCAGGCTCAGTTGACTAATAAAAGTAAAGTATTTGCCTGTTATTGCAACATGTTACATGTGATTGATTGGCAGAAATTTCTCTTTTTCAATCTCGTTTTCAATTATTTTTTCCTCAATTTTTATCATCTCCTCCACCGACCTGATCTTCTCTTTCTCTTATTTTTGCTATACTACACCTTCTTTTCTTGTTTTTTCCGCTGTCTCATCTTTAGTTTTAACCCCTTCCTCTTTTGTTTTTCCTTCATTATCTCTCGATATATCTAACTTTCGTTTCTCATTCTTCCAACTCCATCCAAGTTTCTCTCAGTATTGCTTGGCCAACATTTATTCCTCAATCTTATATAATTTACTATCAATCATGCCGCTCGCTCCTCCATTATACCCCCACATCACAACCTTGAATTGTGATTTATGACATAGTCTCATTAAAATTTATTTGTTACATTTCTTTCCCAAATACCTGTAAACAACCATATCAATTTGCACAAGGAAGAGATATATTTTTTCATTATTAAACTTCTCACCAGATTCCCAAAGTCAAAGAATAATAACTATTGTACCCCAAAATACGGGTCAAAACTAAATATAGTCTAGCTAAGAATCAATGGGTTGACAATTTAAATTACCAGAACGGTCGAGGACTAAGATGGGCTAAAGTAATTATGAAGGGTCGTTCCATTCACGTGCCAAGATGTCAACCAAGTAATACAAAAACACGAGATGAAGGGACCAAAAGATAATTTTTAACAATTAATCACTAAGGAAATTTTTAATACAAGAGATAAACACATCCATTGCTGTTGACCAATAATTAATTTTTGCCCATTTGAACAAAATATCTTGTTCAATATAAGGTCACCCATGTGACTTTCTTGGAAAACACTCTCCACTGACTCTCTTTAAAAACTCTCTCTCTCTCTCTCTCTCTCTCTCTCTCTCTCTCAAACTCTCTCTCAAATTGGAAAAGAGGGATGTTCTGGTTCTGGACCTCCCCCCTCAGTGATCTCCATTTCAGTCTAAAATAGATGTCGGAGATAGAGGGAAAACTTCTTCACACACGGTGGAGATGATTATGCTCCCTTCAAAGGGTTTGATCCACCTAAAATCACCTCAAATATACATGTGAAAATACCATATTTTCATTATTCATCATATTCTTCACCCCTTCTTTGTTGTTAACTCAAATGGCAAAATTTGATGTCAACAATAACTATATTCATTTTTTTCCCTTCCTTTTCCTTTTCCTTTGAACTTCACAGGTTGAACCAGAAAAAAACAAAAAGCAATTTTCCGGGTAACTAGTGCTCCAGTAGTTAAGTTCTCAAAACTCCAAGTAGGAGGTTATAGGTTCGAACCATACCAATCTATCCCCTGTGTAAAAAAAAATAAAAAATAATAAAAAAACCAGAAAAAAGCAACAAAATAATATGTTCTTTTTTTTTTTTTTTAAATAACTTTAGCTTCACCACAATAGGAAACTCAAACACCAACAATTAGTTTCTTCTCATCATTCTTCTTTTTATTGATAATGACAATAAAGTAAATGATAGAATATATCCAAATTCAAAGCATTGTACTAGTACCAACTAATGCAACCCGTAAGAAATGACACCTTGAGAATGCACAATGAGATTGACAAAAACCAAAAAAGCTAAAATTGAAGTAGAGTTGTTATCTCCAACCCAAGTTTTACACATGGGTAGATCTAGGCCCAGTCAAGCCTGGGTTAAAAAATAATTTAGAGGATCATACATAAATACCAATAAAATGCATATACTATTCAAAAAAGAGGTATGTGTATATTTGTTTTTTAAATCAGGTGGTCACAGATTAGGTGCCCATTGCACAAGGTCACAATAAACGAAGTCATAACCGTCGTTACGTCGTAAACTTATCTCTGATCAGTCACAATTCATTTTTGCCAAGTCATAATTCATCTGCACACTTACAAATCCGGTAACTCACAACTCCAACGAGTCACACCACTATTACAACGCCACCATAACCAACACTAGAGCAATTCTAGAGGGTCACAATTACAACTCCGGTAAGTCACAAAATTGAAAAAGACTAATCAAGAATGTGACTTATTGAAGTCACAATTCTGGCGAGCTGTAACTTGCCGGTTACAAGAACACCACCATCACAACCACCACCCAAAATCACATATTCGTGTGTAATCAACGAAAAAAGTCACAATAAACCTCAACCCAAATTAATCAACATACAGAAACCCCAATCAGCAGCCAGAAACTACAATGAAAAGATTATTGAACTTTTTATTTCATATATCTTTGCCACATAACAAAGCTAAAAGAGAAAAAAAAATTCAGTAGAAATCTTTATATTGCAGTTCAATCTACGCCTGGATTTCCAAAAATCACGAAGCAAGATGTCCAACTGCTCTCGATAGATGGAGAAATTGCAAAAGTGCAGGAACCGATCAATGGTCTATAGATGGCTTTTGAGATAGAGGAGAGGCTGTGAGTGCCAGGTTGAACTAGATTTAGGTTTTCGAAACTAGAAAATGGTGATACGGACGAGCGGTGACAATGTTGTCGATGGTGGTGGCGCCTAGTGGTGTGACGGAGGTGGAGATGGATAAAGGTGGCTAGGTTTGATTCAATTGGGGATTTAATTGTACCTGAATTTTGCCAAAAAGCCTTCATAATTCTGCTTTGTGAAAGTGAGCGTCCAACTAACTTGATTTCCATAATTAACCCAAAAATTTATTATGTAGATTTTAATTTTCCTTATGAATTATCTTAGTTAAATTTAATACTTTCTTGTGGTTCAAATTGTAGAGCAGTGGTTAGATGTTCAAGTGTCGAGTAAGAGATCTTGAGTTCAAATCACACTCATCCCTTTCCAAATTTCATTCGCCTCCTCTACTCCCCCTTGAATAAAAATAATAATAATAATATTTTCTTATCATAGTCCGTTACTGAAAATATCTTAGACTCACTTTTGGCTTTACAAATCAAGAACTTAAAGTATGTTAAATCCCAAACCCGGTAAGATGTGGAAACAAGAACCTTTGATTGATTGTTTATTTCGGATGCCCAAAAAAATCGATGAACGCTTGATAAGCTTAAATGTTCAATTAAAAACTATGAGAAGATTTTCCTCACAAAGATATAAATAATATCAGTTTGGCAAAATTATGAATGTTTATACATATAATCCCATATCATTAGATAGTTGCACCATAAATCTACAACATTTGCACCTCCGTAAGAAATATAAAAATATAAGTATACATTAATTGAATCAATAAGACTAATGGACTTAGTAATCATGAAGTTCAAAATCATTCAGAAGACAATCTATATTTTTACATCCAATATCTCATACATGTGCAATAATGGGAAAAATCTATCACCATAATTCAATACATTTGAAAACGTAAGTTCAACGGCAAATGTACAATATTATCACATTTAAATTTATCATCTCTATAATTAAAGTTAGCCATAAAATATAAGAGATTCCAACCCAGATAATAGATCATAAAAGATAAAACATCAGTCGAACAACATATTATAAGTGTTTAAAATACTTTTACATATAGTTGCTAGAAAAGTGAAATTTGATGAGAATTCAAATAGAAAAATGTGTTATAATTTACACTTAACTCATTAAGTCATTACGAACGCAAGATACTGCATTTTACACCAAATCTAAATTTTCAGATACCATACGGTTCAATTGAAGGGAGGTCAGATATGGAGGTGTTTGCTTAAAGAAGCGATGTTTCTCTGGCAAGAAGGGAATAAATATTTAAATCTAATTAATCTAGAAATTGAAAGGCAAAAAATGAGATGTGATAACTAGGCATCACATAAGAATGGCAATGGCGCGAGTTATGGTTGGATACGCCTCCCCGTACCCCGCCCCGTTTCTACCAAACCCACCTCATACCAACCCCGTACCCGTTCGAATCGAGTACAAGGCAGGGTGCTTCAGATCAAGTATATAAAAAATACTTGTCACGCGCCGCATTTTCAAAAATCTTAATAAAACTAAAAAAATTCAAAAAAATGTAAAATGCATAAAAAAATTGAAATAACATTAAATTCACCAACATATATGGTAGAAATGATGAATGAATGAATTATGAAGGATTAGAGACTGTTTTGAAATTGGCCTTCCAAATTTGATATTTTAATTTATCACTAAAAAAGCCTAACAAAATACAAAATGGGCAAAGTGGTTAAAGTTTGGGTGCTACACTCAATTGTCAATGGTTCAAATCTTCTATGAGTTCTTTCACAAAAGTTTTTGTTAAGAAAAAAAGAACACGTACTGGAAGATTTACTAAATAAAAAATAGAAAAACCGCAATACAAAAGGTACCGAGACTTAGTTCTCTTAATTAATATATATAGACTCGACAAACATTCAAAGTAATAATATAAATATCTAAGTTGTTCAGTTTAATGTTCTTCAAAATAATATAACTTCACCAAGTCTAGAATATTAACATCAATTCCTTCTCCATTAGATTGTTTTAACACCTATGTCATCAGAGCAGCTATTCTGATTAGTAGCACTCATGCAATGCATATCATGAACCACCAACAAATGGAATCGAAATATACTCAAGTCAATAACTTCATTTGAGCACTAAAATATGTGACTTATTTCAACTAATACAAATTTTGATAACATCTTTAAATACAATATTTGCAGTAGTAGAATTGTTTGATTCACATTCTCGTCAATAATTTGCATTAACATTCTTAGTCAAGAACACAAAACTCATTTCATATAATAGAAAATTTTGGAGGGTATTTGAAGAAGGAAATCAAATCGGTTGACGGATTTAGGAAATTATATTTGATTGCAACCCCTTGTACACGATAGATTCGTTGTAGCGTAAATATGAACTTAGTCATAGTTTTTAATATTGATTTCGTCATTGACCTGGTGAGTGTACAGGGTCAGTGGGCTCTGATTCAACCGATGGGTCATTGCTAATTCGGTTACCAATTCAAGTATATTTGGTTAATGATAATATTTTTTTGAGTAAAAACACAAGAATATAGTGATGCAAAAATGAAAATTGTGAACCAAAAAAAAAAGAGTTGCACAATGGTTTAAAAGCTACTTCCTGACATGCAGGTCATGAGTTTTTTCCTTCACCATTAGATTTATAATTATATTTTTTTGAAAAATGACAGCAGGTCAGGCCTTGCATGGGTTTTGATTTAGAAAATTATCTTTCATTGCAATTTTTGTACGTGATAGGGTCGTTGGAGTGTAAACATAAACTCAATTATAATTCTCAATATCGACTCGGTTATTAATCCAGTAACTATACACAAATGAATATTGACATATAAATGAAATTTGTTAAAAAAAAAAAAAAAAGTGTTGGCACAGTTGTTTAAAAGTTACTTCTTGACATGTATGTCATTAGTTCAATTCTTTACCATTAAATTTGTAAAAATATTTTAATGAAAAGTGACAACAAGGCAGGCCTTGCACGAGTTTTGATTTAGGAAATTATCTTTCATTGCAATTCCTTGTACGTGATGGAGTCGTCGTAGCGTAAACATGAACTCCACTATAGTTTTTAATATTGACTCGGTTATTGGCCCGGCATCTGTACTAGGCTAATGCATTTATGGTTTAACCGGTGGGTTATTGCTAACTCCAATACCAATTCAAATATATGTGGTTAATAATAATAATAATAATAACAACAACAATAATATTTTTTTTAGTGAAAACACGTGTGAATAGTGATATATAAATGAAAATTGTTAAAAAAAAAAAAAAAGAGTTGGCACACTTGTTTAAACACAACTTCTTAATATGCAAGTCATGAGTTCAATCCTTCACTATTAGATTTATAACAATTTTTTTTAATGAAAAGCCTATTAGTGTGGTATGAGAGTATAGGCAATGGTGCCAGATAAGTGCCATATGCGGGAAAAATTTATCATTTGTACCAGACAATTTTGTAATTATGCCAACCAACTGTGTTGTAATATATGTATCTCATGATAGCAAATCACATTTACATATCTCGTGAGATCTATATCTGTACTAATAAATCTCAATCATTTAACTCCAATAATTCTCTCTCTTATTTCACATAAAAACACATTTTTAGAAGTCTGTGGTGTGTAGTGTAAATGGAAAACATTCCATATTCATAAAATAACAAGAAAATAGGGAAAACTAAGGAAAATCAAGTGAAGATGTGTCATCGTACTTGCATTCCACAACTTATAAGTCCAATAATTATCCCTCTTATTTCACATAAAAACACATTTTTAGAGTCTGCAGTGTAAATGGAAAACATTCCATATTCATAAAATAAAGAAGATATGGAAAAAATGAGGAAAATCAAGTGAAAACGCGTCATACTTCCATTCCACAACCTAGTTGCTAGCCACTATGTGTTATCTTGTAAAGGTGGCGGAATGCATTTCGCATCCCATGCACTGATCATAGACTCACACCCAACTCGACAAATGCATTCCGAAGCCTACATCCACTAATTTCTAGAATGTCATTTTGACCCCCAAAGTTTTCATAATGCATATTTTGATCTTCTGTCTTCCAATTTTCTTGACTTTTGCCCGTGACTTGGATCATATTTGATTAAATTTAGTTCTTCCTCCTCCAACTCAAGCTAAAACTTGATATCTCGACTACTTAGCATTGTTTCATAGTTTTTTTAACAAGTGCTAACATTGCTTCTTTCATCTTCATTGCCCTTGACTTTGTAATTAGAAACTTCTAGCACTTGAATATGATCCCAACTTGAATCTTATCTAGTTGCCTTTCAAGTTTTAGGGAAAACAATGCCATTTTGTCATACATCATGTCCTATCATTATCAATAAGCGTAAAGAACATTAAATCATCACTACTAGTTTATCTTCTTGAACCACAAAATAAATCTTTTTCTAACTAAATGTTACTCTCCATGTTCCAAATATATAGTCCACTTTATTTATTCACGCGGATTAAAAATTATATTAGAAGCATACATTTTGCAATCTGTATTCTTAATTTACCTTTATTTAATGAGTATAATTTAAAATTGGTAGTTTTAGTTAAGTAATAAATGATGGTAAATTAGTAAAATAATGCAAATTAAACTTCTTAATAAAGGAATGACACTATATATTTGGGACAGCCCAAAAAAGAATAGTAGATTATATATTTAGGATGGAAGAGTATTAACGTGGTTTGAATTGTAGTGTAATAATTAGATACTCAAATTTCGAGTAAGAAGTCTCAGGTGAATAACATGCACCCCTCATATGCTTCCACTTGTATAAAAAGAAAATGTTATGGGTTAATTTCACAATTGTCCCCAACATTTGAATTAAGAATCGGCTGAATCTCCAACCTTTTTTTCAGCCTCTTGAGTTTCCAATCTTTCATAAAATCACACGATAGGCCTTTTTTATGAATTCCACCAATATTGTTGCTAACTTTTCAATAAAATTGTTGTTATATCCCTTCCACCCCCACCCCCACCCCTTCCCTCCCAAGAATGGAGCCGGAAATGGCCGGTGAAGTGCTACAATTTCCGGCACCCAAAAAAGGAGGTGAATCCATATTTGCTGCTGATTTAGGAGGGATCTGCTCGCCTCTAATGCAGAAGGATGCCGTCGAAAAGAATGGAACACTGTTTTGCTCTATTGGATACGTCAGATCCCATATAACAGGTTGAGTCGATCAGGCTCGACGATCGGAAGAAGCAAAACAAAATCAAGATTTGGCCCAAAAAGAAGCAAGACTATGGATACCATGACTGATCACAATCAATAAAAGAAAATCTTTCTAAATCACTTCAGGTTAACGAGGCCTTCAAGCATTCGAAATAAGCCAGGGTTGGCGTTTTTTAGGTACGTGCCTCAGGAACAAAGCTAGCATTTCTTGCTGCTACAAGTCAAAGCCATTCTGTAATGGATTTCTCCGTTGACCTAGGTGGGGTCATCCCGGCTCTATGAATAGCTCATGATCTTGGTTATGCCGTTTAAGTGTTAGTTTTTCCATATTTAGATATGAAGATAGATCCATATAGAGATCTATATATTTCTATCAATAGATAGATCTATTGAGAAATGGATATTGACTTGGAGAAAATAATGATATTGAGGAAAAGAGGGCAGGGATTCTCTACAATAGCAATGTAGTTAACCCCCCCCCCAAAAAAAAAAAAAAAAAACTACCGGGTGCTGCCATTTCTTGCAACAAATTAGGGGATTCACTCCCTCTTCTTTTGGTCGTCGGAAATGGGACAGCATTCCAGTGGCCGTTCTTGGGAGGGAAGTGTGGGATGGGTGGGTGGGTGGGTGGGTGTTTCTTTTTTTTAACTTTTTAATTATTTTTAATACTTTAAATGTTTTGTTTCTAAAATTAAAAAGTTAAGGGGTATAACAATAATCTTATTGGAAAGTTAACGGCAATATTTATGGAATCTGTAAAAAAATGACCTATCGTCTGAATTTATGAAAGTTTGGGGACCCAGGACGTCAAAAAAAAGGTTGAGTTCCGATCTGATTCTTAACTCAAAGGTTGGAATGATTTGTGAAATCAACCTAAATGTTATTAACTAAAATTACATTAATAACCCCCACTTAATTATGTTTTACATTTTTTTACCCTTCACAATTAAAATTCATCTCTTTTTCACCTTTTTCCCCCTGTCCTTATTTTGTAATCATTTTCTTCTAGCAACTCCAGGAGTTTTCAATTATTACACCAGACTACTACGAAATTCTTCTTTCCCATCTTAAGGACTAAATATTGAAAGAGAAAGAATAAGGATGAAATAGCTACATATTAAAAGATTAGGACCTTCCTGTGAAATAGATCCTTAATCTTCTCCCTTTTCTAAATTCAATCAGGGATTTTATTTAAAAGGCTAAGTCAACAATAATATTTATTTAAAAGGGAAAGTATCCATAACTTTTGTCAAACTAACCAAAGCATTTAAAAGTAATAAAAAGCCACAAAAATATCTTCAATCATACCCTTCACCCTAACGTTGACTCACATCTCTCAAACCTGCGTTCGTCTTCTTCTCGTACGAAAGGTTTCTGCATAATTTTCTTATGACCATGATCAACCTTCTCCAAATCTTGTTGAAGAAAACCGAAAAATCTCGAGATTAGTTGCTCCATGATCTTCCCCAATTGTTGAGATGTGTATTTATAGAAGATGTATTTGTTATTTCAAAAACTAAGAAGATAATTATAAACTGATACTACCAATCTTCTTACATTTGTTCAGTGAAGGGGAGTCATTGTCATTGATTTGAGGCTGGATTTCTGTGTTCAATCGACATCACAGCCTGGATGTTGTGATCTGTACTATATCACGGCATGCATGTCTTGATACCATTTTGAATTAGTTTCTTGTTTCCTCATAGCATTGGCTGATTTTTGTAACCTGTATTATTGTTTAGATAATGGTATGTGATTCAGTTGTCGACATTGCGTACATGTCGTGCTATGTACTATTTCATGACATTGATGTCGTGATTCCATTTTGAAGTACTATTTTCTTCTGTCATAGTAGTAACTAAATCTTAGAACCTGTGTTTTTGTTTTGAGGTTGGTATTTTGGCTCCGTTGACATAATGGTATATATGCTGTGATTAACACTATATCACGACGTTTATGCCATTATGCTAGTTTAAACTCAATCGGTTTTTTCTCTTAGTTCTAATTGGTTTCTGAGTACATATAAAGGTATACTTATGCAATCAAATATGCAGCAGTTATACATTTATACGTTTTGGTATACTTTGATTGTGTTGGATATGAACTGGAACTCTCCTTAAGATTTCTATGTCCACTTTGTTAATTTATGTTAAGAATAGTAGTTTAAGTGTATTGTAAATTGTAATATTGAAAAGTGGGCACAACTGCTACAGATTTATTTCTACACATCACGGTATTCATGCAGTGACCCTCACTGCTATAACTGCATAGGTGCAGTGATGTGCTTCCAGGGTGATTTAGGGACTCTCCTTTAACCGAAATGCACACACTACATTTTTTATTCATATTCCATTGATTTTATTGTACTCGGGAAATGAGAATGAATATGCAGTGTAGTTATGAAGCTATACCTTTTGATATAAATTGATTACGTTGGATATAAAGTTGACTTCCACCTATGATTTCTATGCCCACTTTGTTTAGTACAAATATATAATTGAATTCAAGTGTAGATAACATTATAGGTACAAATTATTCTGTCAAATATTAGGTACAATTACTACAGCTTTATTTCTGCACATCACGACATTCATACAGTGACACTTGCTACTATAACTGCAACCTTACAGTAATGCAATTCTAATGTGATTTTGGGACCTCCATGTTCACCACGATGCACACAATACTATTTTAAGTACATTGCTTTAAGTTTGTTTTATTCGGGATAGGAGAGAACTTAAATTCAATACCGCTATGCCATTCAAGATGTAAACTTGGTTAGCTACCGTTCATGGGTTATAATGCAATAAATATGTTTATAGGACTTCAGGATCAAGGAATACTAGAGTTTAAATTGTTTGGGAACATCACTATAGAGATGCAGTGATCTCAACTACTATCACTGCATATGTACCGTGATGGTCTTCTTCAGTGATTTTGGGGCTCATCTTTTACTAGGATGGAAAAGATGTGTTTTTATGACATAACCTACCGGCTTTGTTGAATGCATGAAGGATCGGATTCCACATACTTGGTCCAATTGACTACAGACTTAAAAAACTCTCTAAGCTAAGAGTGTAACTATTGAACAAACTCCTTAGTTGGCTGTAGGTTATGTCTCGAAAAGTAAAAAAACCTTGACAAGACACACTCTAATGTTTTAGTGTAGCCGTGGTCACATGATATTCTAATTTAATGCATTTCGGCAGATCGGTATATGTGCAGTGTTTGTTTTATAAATTGCTGTATGGGTTCAGTAATGAGATTTCATTTTGACTTCGGGGCCCTAACATTTTGAACACTCTTCTGGACATTGTATGGATAATGACATTTGATTTGGGCACGTTTTGGGCCATCATGACATCTCTGCAATGATGATGATAGTATCATATATCGGTGCAGTAATGACCTTCTGGGTGGATTTTAGGGCCTCCTTTAACTAGGACGTAGGGATGGCAATGGAGCGGGTCAGGGTCGGGGGTCGGGTTTTGCTTCCCCCATCCCCAGCCCCGGTTTTTTTTCCCCATCCTGATCCCCGAATGAATCGTGGTGGGGCGGGGGGGTCGGGTTCGGGGCGGGGCGGGGATAAGAAAATCCCTGTTAACTACCCCGATTTTTTTTTCTTTTTCTTTTTTTTTTTAATGTGAAAGCGTCCCAATTAAAAGAAGTCCCTGTAAAACGGCACATTATCTCCCTATAACAAAAAAATAAACAAAGATTATAGATTCTAACATTCAAAGTATGAATTACATTCAATCGCACAACACACCTAGTATTCTAAGTTGGAATTACAAGCAAAGATCAAAGCTTAAACAAAAGATTTCAAATTCAAACATTTTCCCTTTTTTTTGGAACGATGGAAATAAAATCTGCTTCTATATATATTACTGCATACATATTGGTACAAATGTCTAATACTTTTTGTGGCCCGAGGGGGATTAAATACCAGATATAACAAACATTTAAGCTGAGAAGACATGGAAGTTCGATGGTTACTTCACGTGGCAGAGAATGAATAGCCCATCTTCTCAGTCTGCTTAATGGTTTTCTCCATTACCTTGACTTCTTAATGCGCATACCCATCCGCAATTTTGCATACCTAATTTTTCTTTAAGCAAAACTACAGGCATTAAAAACAGAAACGCCACGTTTAAATTACTCGAAAGATTAAAAGAACTAACTAAGAAACAAACTATAATCAAGATTAAAAGAGAAATTACAGGTTTTGAAACCTTACCTATCATCGCCGGCGAAGGAAGAAGAAGCGGTGGTCAAAGTTCGGCTTCGTCGATGGAAGAGACAGTAGGGGCGGCCTCGGTTGTCATCGTCAGCAAGGGGAGAAGAAGAAATGGTGGCCGGAGTTCTGGTCGATGGAAGAGATGAGACCTTTGGAGGGAAGGCGCCGCCGCTGTGACTTAGAAGGGAGAGGAGAGCAAATGAGATTTAGGGTTTTTGTGTCTCTCTTGATTCTTGAAGAATGAAATTTGTTTTTTTGAACATTGAGATTGAAGAATGAAATTCTGATATTCTGAATATGGTTTTTATATATATATAATAGTCATAGTTGGTATCGGCTTCACTGACCATTCATGGGAAATTATGCAGCGGGTGTGGTCTGCTTCCAAATTTGTTTTAAATGAAAAAATGCTACCTTTTGCTAATTTTATAGTTGTTATAGTATTATTATATACTCCAGACAATATTTAATTTTCTCCACTGTCTAATTTTATCTTGTGCAATCTGTTTTCATTTTCATTTTTTTATTATCTCTGTTAATCTGATGAAGTAGGAAATTCACTAATCCATCTTACCAGTTTTACATTTTAAAAAAAGCCTTTTCATTCTTTGCAAAGTTGAAGGTTGACCAAATAAATATCGTTTTGGCATAATGTTTTCATAATGCTATGCTATGCTAAAAAGATTCTATTGGAATCTTCTATTATATGTACGGACTATTCATTAAATCAAAAATGGAAGCAAACAAATCATTTTTCCCCTTAAAACAAAGGAAAACAACTTTCAAAAAATTAAAAAAAAAAGGAAAAGAAAAACTAACATACATCAAATGCTCATAGAAACTGGGATAAAAGGATTGGCCCAGTGGATGACAGCTCAACCCTTTTTTAGGATTATCTGGGTTCCCATTTTCCCTTCCCCTCCTCTCCACTCCCTTCTGTAATAATAATAATAATAATAATAATAATAATAATAATAATAATAATAATGCTCATAGAAACAACAAATAAAGGTTAGCTCAGCAACAAATTTTCACACCAATCGACCAAAATCCTAAATAATGGTATAAATATACTCCTATTTCCAAGAGAATGAAATAAGGCAAAGGGAGATCCCAATTAGTATGGCAACAAAGATGGGAAAGCATAAATCTTTGGTGGGAAAATGGGAAAATGCCAACATCGATCAAAGGCTCATAGAGAGTATAGAGAACAAATAAAGGTTGTCATTGCTGCAAGGTTCCATACTTATCGTTCCAATTTCCAAATACACAAACTAGCTTCTATTTCCAAGAGAACACAAAAATTAAAAATCAAAGCCCAAATAACATGGCAAGAATCAAATTTTCTAAGGAAAGTATTACTCTTCCCTTAAGAAGAGTATACCTCCTGTGTGGCTACATGTGATTGGAGCTTGAGGGACCCTCAAGCCCCCAAGTCCCAATCAAATAGATCGGACACATGGGTGTACTCGCCTTAAGGAGGGAGTAATACTCTCCATAGCGGGACTCTGGCAAGAATGGGGTACATATAGAATTCTTGTTTCACCTCAAAAACAAGTGAACAAATACACACACAGAGGACAAGCGCAAAAGTTAGAACTCGTATATAATCTAAAGATGACAAATAATAATTATATACTACCTAATTATTGAAAATGTAACCAAATTTTCATTTTAATAAATACTTGAAAATCAATGATTGCTTAACGCACAATTTATATGCTTTTATGCAAAATGGAGCATGCACACCAGAAAAATATTAAAGGCAAGGTTTACCTTTTGTGACGCCCTGAGTTCTAGGTGCCCGAGACGTCATTAAATTTTTTTCTCTCTTCTCTTTTAAATAAAATAAATCAAAATGAATCAAGCGTGGATATATAGCGGAGAATATCTTGATTCGAAAGTGATAATGTAAAAGATAATTCATCGAAAATAATCAACTGTTTCACACGACATCAAACGTTCTCTAAGTACTTAGACCAAGTTTGAATCAATTAACATAGAAAGTTTCCAAGTACTTAAACAAAATTTGAATCATTCAAAATAAGGCTAATTTAATTTATTTTGGAAGCCACCATTGCTCAAAGCGTCTCCTCCGACTCTCAGTCTGCAAAATCTTAATTTTGAAAGGGGTGAGTATTTCATAGAAATACTCAGTAGACTCAGTGCAATATTAACCAATTTATACTATAAACATACATATAAACATGCAAATCATATCTCATAAGTCTCTACTCGAAAACAAGCATCGTATGGTAAATGTGGGTTTTCGACTCTCGTCTCATGCCCGAAGGCATATACATACTACCGCGCATAGTAACATCATAGCATGTATGCAAATTCTGTGCATAGCAATAAAGCATATGCAAAAGTCTCGTCTCATCTCGTCTCAAGCATAAAGCAATTAGCTCGGAAATAACATATAAGAACATAAGTCACATATCCATATGCAATCCATAGAACAATCAATTAATATTAGCGCTATTTTTGAGAAAATATCTTAGAAAAGAGTCTACCTCAAAATTCCACCGAGTCGAGCTAATGGGCAGGGCTTACTCACTTAGCTCTTCCGATCTCCTCGCCTATAAAAGAATATGAAACTCAAATTTGGATTTTTGCTAAATGAGTTGTTTTATAAAAGAAATCATTTAAACTAAGTGGTTGTTTGATTCTCATTATTGAGATTGGTTTAAAATGAGAAATTATAATGAGGTGAAATAATCGGTCTAGATTTAATAGAAGTATGAAATTTGTGGCTATAAATGAACAGTTGTCAAATCAGTGATCAAATCAGTGTTAGGTGAAATTATAAAGAGAATAGATAAAGAGAATCAATCAAGCTCTAAGTTATGATAAAATAATTGTATAAAATGTTTAAGGGTGTAGTGCCTAATGTGATTAATACCCATAAATTAGGGAAAACTAGAAAATCAAGGATTAACTAAGATTTGGGTATAAAATATACGAGTTTAATTAAACTAATTTAAAAATCTTAAAAATTTAATAAATCCAAAAATTATAATTTAAATAATTAAAGTCGCTAAATATCATATTTAATAAAATGGAGCTTAAATTAAAATATGTATAAACTAATTTATGGGTATAAATAAATAAAGTTAAATATAAACTAAAATTAAAATCTCATAAACTTTTAAAACTAACTTGAAAGAATCCTCAAAATAAAGGATTAAAATAACTGAAAATGAAATTTTATAGGTTAAAATAAATAAAACATAAGTTTCTGGGCCCATCCGAAAGGAATCAAAAGTATAAGGGCCGAAAGTCACGAAATCAAAAGTTTTATGCTCATTTAAACTAAATAAAAAGTTTAAGGCTTAAATGACATAGGACAAAACTTTGGGGTTAAAATGTAAATATCGAAATATATAATTTTGCTCCTCAACTCCCTCTCATTCCAAACGACAGAAGAGAGACAGGGGTGGAGCAGGTACTCGGCGGAGGGGATGTGCGATCGATTTAGGGCCGTTCACTGGCGACACCGCGCCAGAGCGAGTCGCTCGTGGCGGTGATGGCCTTAAAGGGCCGATTTGGGTGCAAGCATGGGCGGAGGAGGGAAGACCGAGTTGAAATCGGTCGAACTTTGCCTAGAAATTTCGAAAAATCTCCCGTTTATGTAGCCTAGAGGTGAGTGTAGATGCTTGGGTTAGGTTTTTGGGTGCGTAGTGAGTCGAAAAGTGGAGGTTTTGGGGTGAAATATGGTGGTGGTATTGGCAGCAGCTGGGGTAGGTGCGCAGTGGTGGCGGTGCTCGGTAGTGGCGGTGCTCGGTGGGGACGCCTTAGCCAAAAATGTGGCTCTATCTTCCCTTGCCTACTTGTTTTATCCAAGAAAGTGCATAAATTGTGAAATTTGTAAAATGTGTGTGTATTAGAAGAGGCAATGACGGCCGGCGATGGCCGAGGCGGTGACGCACGGTGGTGGTGGTGGTGGTGGTGGTGATGGAGGTGGTGGCATTGGTTTAATCTTCCATCAATGTCATACACAAAAAAAGCAGAATTTTGAAATTGTGTGTTCTTGGCAAGAAATAGGCAGTTTGTGTATCTGTGTATGTCTTGTGTGGGTGTGTATACTTCTATAATGACAATGTATGTAATTTCTGTGAAGGAAGATTTCTAGCTACTTGTTGTGTAGTGTATGTGAATGCGTATTGAGATGAAGGTGGTAGTGGGTGCTTGCAACATTTTCATAGACAAAGAGAGGGGAAAGAGGGGACGGTTGGGAGGAAGATGGAGAGGAAGAACAGACCTCTTGGTGGCTAGATTGGGTTGCTGGGAGTGTGTGGTGTTGGGGGGAGTTTATGCAAGTTATTTTAGCATAGGGTTGTATGGGGAGGGATGTTTGAATGAGGGTTACCAAATGAGGGAAAAGTCATAATCAATGGTTTAATTATAATGATTTTGGATTAAGAACTAAGAGGTTGATAAAAGTACCAATTAACTAAGTTTTGTAGAAATTGTAAATTGAATAAAAGAAAATTTTGTAAAAATGTGAATTATGCTTAACTTACTTAAATGGTTAATTAAATGGTAATTAATTAAATAAATTGAAATTTCTTAATTAAGATAAATATTTATTATGAATAAATTAAATTAAGTTTAAGAATTAAATTCGATAAATTTTGGTAGTGACGTGACTAAAAATTCGAAAATGTAAAGTTTAAAATTTTTAAAATTTTCCGGTCACTACACCTTTGGCCACCCGCTAGAAAAAAAAAAAAAGAAAGAAGGAAAGGGAGCAAAATGTATTATTTTTGAACCATGAGAAAAAAGCAAGAATTTTCCTAGCAACAAGTATGAATTTTAACCATGATTTTGCTTATCTACCATCCATCCATCAAATTTTGGCTTAATGACTAACCTTTAATTTCCTTCAAACAACCACCATTGTGCCCAACCATCTTAAACTTGGATATAGTGACTACCTCTTAACACACTCATCAAACTCAAACAAATCCAATCTGTTTCTTTTCGTTTCACCACTATTCTTATGCCCCGCATTATTCCTATATTAATACCCTCCTTCAAAGCCCACTTTTTCCAATGTCCAATGAAACAACCTAAATTTTATTTCATTCAATTTTCTTCTCATAAATTTTATTTCATTCAATTTTCTTCT
>CAVNYN010229032.1:0-32183 GCA_963692815.1 Nyctanthes arbor-tristis | reverse complement strand
CTGCCATTTCCAGCAGCATTTGGAAGGGGGAGCTTTTTAGGCCCCATTTTGGCAGTCGGAGTTCCTGCTCCAGCGGCAGGCCACCGGACTTCTGACAAATGGAGAAGGGTGGGTGGGTGGGTGGGTGGGTGGGGTTTTTTATTATTTTCAATCATTTTTTCAAAAAAGTTTTAAAAGTTAAAGGGGGTATAATCGCCGTTTTGTTAAATTTTTGGTGGAGTAGTGTAAAAAGGGACTATTTGTGTACATTTATCAAATGTTGGGGCTGTGGGGTGATAAAATAAATGTTTGGGACAAAATTGAGACTAAACTAAAAGATTGAGGACGATTTGTGAAATTAACCCACATTAAAATGATGTGAAAGTTTACATCACATCAAATAGGATAAATTTTACATATCGTCTGTAACCTTTACACTTAGAATCGTCTAGGTCCCTAACCTTTTGTTTAGCACTAATTCTTCAACCGTTCATAAATGAGCACAAAAGGTCCATCTTAACAGAATTCGTCCAAATTTCCGTTAAGTGGTAAATGAAATTACCTTTATACCTCTATATTTTATATTAAAAAAAGAATTAAAAACAAAAAAAGGGGAAAAAAACCCCACCCACCCCATCGGCAATGTCATACGCTATCGGAAATGGCAGCATTCCAACGGCTAATGAATGTTGCCATTTTTGGTAGTTGAAAGGGGGGAGACTCCCTCCTTTCATCTGCCGAAAACGATAGAGAATGGAAGGAAACTCCCCCCATGTTTCTGCTATTTCTGGCAAAAATATGGGAAGAGTCTCCAGCCTATTTTTTCTGCCTTCCAGCATTAAAATGAGGGAGAGAGCCATTTTCCTGCTATTTCTGGCTGAGAAAAAGGGGTGGAGCTCCCCACATTTTCTCTGACATTTCCAATAGAGAAAATGGGGTGGTGTTTCTGCCATTTCTAGCAAAAACATGGGGGGAGCTCCCTCCTACAGAAAAAAGGGGGAGCTCCCCCCATTTTCTCCGCCCGAAATGGCAGAAACATTCCTGGCAGAGAAAATGAGGGGGAGCTCCCCCCTTTTTTCCTGCCATTCATGGCAGAGAAATTTTGGAAGAGCTTCCCCCCATTTTCTCTACCAGAAATGGTAGGAAAATTGGGGGAGACTCTCAGCCATTCTTTGCCATTTCCAATAGATGAAATGGGGAAGTCTCGCCCCTTTTAGCTGCCAAAAATGACAGCATTTCGGCGGCCACGGCCCGGAATGCTGTCATTTCCTGCAGCCTAAGACATTGCTAGTGGTGTAGGGTGAGGTTTTTTCCTTTTTTATTTTTAAAATTTTTAAATTCTTTTTTTAATTTAAAAAGTAGGAGTATAAATGTAATTTCATCCATCACTTAACGGAAATTTAGACGGATTCTGTTAGAAGGGACTTTTTGTACGCATTTATGAAAAGTTGAGGACCCACTGTGCTAAAAAAAGGATTAGCGACTCAGACGATTCTAAATACAAAAGTTGGGGACGATACGTGAAATTTACCGTATCAAATATGTGGTTTGATGGTTTGTTGCAATGTGTTAAAAGTTTGAATTTTTGTTTGTTTATTTATTTTTTTGAAAACTCAAAATTTTGAAATTTAAGTTCAACTGTATGATTAGTTGTATCATCATTTATTTTGTGTTGGGTGCGCGATCTATTTGATGTAACTCTTTACACATTTATAGTGTTATATATAGATCTATCGTACTTCAAATATGTAGTAATATTATAGCAAGCAAAAACCTGTTCAGTTTATACCATCAGGCAAAGGCCTATTGTTTCGCATTTTACATGTTATAATAAATCCATTATCATGTGTTCCATTTACTACATTTGCTCTATAAAGATATTCTCTTATTTTTTTTTTATCCATCTCAAATTTTATTTTCCTTTCTTTAATTATTATATAATTCTTTAGTTTTATAATATGCCCTTATTTATGGTGTATGGCAATCCCTCCTTCCCAAATATATATACTATGAGAAATGATATTTGTACACACAAAGTGTATAACTTTTATATACACCCCTTGTATTTACTTAAATGTCATTTATTCCATTATCCTTGAAATCACAACGTTTGAGGGGTGTAAGTAAATTCATAAGGGTGTGTACAAAACTTATACACTTTATGTGTACAAATAGCACTTCTCACTATACTATAATTCACTTTACTTCTCCATGTGGATCAAGAATTTTATTGAAACATACATTTTATAATCCGTATTCTTAATTTACTCTTATTTAATTGATATAATTTAAAATTGATGGTTCTAACTAAGTATTAAATAAGGGTAAATTAGTAAAATAATAATACAAATTTAATAAAAATGAGGACTATATATTTGGGACATCTCAAAGAATAAGAATTAAAATGAAATATTAAATAAATCAAAAGGTATATTAAGAAATGTATTTTTAAAATTTATATTTTCAATAATATTAATTAAGTTTGCTTAGTTTATGTGAAAAATTAAAAAAGAATAGAGAATTATTATTTGTTCACACAAAATGTACAATTTTTGTATACACCCCTATGAATTTACTCACTCTTAAAAAATTGTGATTTCAAAGATAATGAGACAAAAGATATTTAAGTAAATATAAGAGAGTGTGTATAAAAATTATACACTTCGTACACAAATATCATTTCTCAAAAAGAATATATTTAGGTGACGGCATTATTTTGGTTTTGCTTTTGTTTTTGACCAACAAGATCGTCGGAGATATGAAAAAGGCGGATTCATTGGAAATCCGGAACTAGACCTACTTATGGTCATTATTATTGGAGGACATGGGCTAGACTCATTCACTCAACTATTTACTGGCCCAAACTTCTCAATAAATAAACAGAAATGTTAGTATGTACCAGCTGTTATAGGAGAGGACAAATCTAATTAATTTAAAATTTTCTGCATTTTAATATTAATGCATGAATTCATACTTTCAGGGGAAAAATGCATAAATTCATAGATTAAAGTCATATTTCGTATTTATAAATTCATATATTAATGTCATGTATCATATTCGTACAATTAGTGGTGCAGAAAATGTTACCTCAAGATTTTTTAAAACAAAACCTATTATATTGCCATTACGAATATTAATTCATCAATATACTAGTATTAATTGGAATTAAAAACTGAACTGGCTAATAGCAAACTAATACTTCCTCCATCCATAAAAAATAGCCCACTATTCTTTTTCATCAATTTCATATTTTAATCGATCTTCCTTAGTTAATTTTTTAGTTTTTTTTATATATCTTTATTTATTGTATGCGGTAATACAACGGGGAAAAAAGAAAAGAAAAAGAAAAATGTACCATTAAAGAAAATAAAAAGAAAAGAGGAAGGTGTATGTACTTTTAAAATACTAGAAATTTGTTCGATAAATGATACATCTGTCTCCCCTCAAAAAAAAAAAAAAATGAAAGATACATATGTCCCCACCGAGTCACCCAAATAAGTAAAGTGGTAAGAGAAATAAGCATTTTTCATTTTTTTTTTTTGCCCTTTTAGTCTTTTGAGGAGAAACTTCATGAAACATTAATGGAAGATGTATTTATTACTTAACCTTCATTATCTCTAAGACAAAAATATTAAGTATTTTTTATATATGTTAATTTACTCAATCTAATTGCATGATGATTTAATACTAACATTTTAATTTCAATTATATATTTTATATGAATTAGTTTAGTTTAATTATCATTTTCCCCATTGCTTCTAAGTTTAAGGTTGATGCTTGTATTATTTCCAAGTCAAGACCAGGCCACCGCTGTAGTCATAAAAAATATGCTGCCTCACGATGAGAATTTTGGCTACAAATTACAACATAAAAGTGATAATTGCACGAAGACAAAGGGCTAACTCCGCCACTGATTGAAACCGAACTAAATTAAAAGTGGCACATCAAAGGAAATTAAATTGTACTTGCCCGCACCATAACCAAATACTTTTTATCTTTTAGTATTTCTTGTAATTGGGTGAATTTTGGACCTTTTTGGAGCACCGTCGTTTGTCGTGACCTGGAGTAATGCAAAATTTTGTTTTCAATATATATATATATATATATATATATATATATAGGCCGAAGAAGGTGGTTATCAAGAAAGAAAGTAAAATTCTACTTGATAATGTTGCATTTATATTCAATAACTATGGAGCTTGTATTACTTTCTAAATTAGCTAATTAATTGTTGCAGATCATATAACGCAATTAATAGGGTTTAGATATGAAATAATGAGCTACAGAACCCATATGGCTGGTCACGTGCTTTCTCCATGGAAAAATTATATTGCCGCAATCACTTTCTACATTAGCTGGTCAAATAAATATGTGGAAATTATGAAGGTGTACGGCTGGCTGTACCCAAATTGCATTAGTTAAGGCGAGACCAAGGGACAGTAATCGGGTACAACATACACTTAAATGTACATGGGGGACCCCGATGATCATCGAGAGGAATCCTTACTGAGTAGGTTTCAATTACATAGAAAGTAGATTGACCATTTGTCTTTTGAGAAGAGAAATTTGTATTGTTAATGTAACGATATCATGTTAAACAATTTGGAAAAACCGTGGTTGAAAATGCTAATATGGTTCGAATTGAAGGGTAGTTGATTAATGTTCAAATTACGGGCAGAACGTTGTAGATTCAAACCAACCATCCCTATCTCCCCCTTCAATAAATAAACAAAATGGTTTAAACTGTTGATGTTACCATTTTAATAATGAGTAGTAGTAATGTATTAACGTGGCGTGGTTACGTTAGCCACGAGTACAATGATTCCCTCGCATATATTATTTGAAAATGGGTCATATTTCAAAGTAGTTTTCTCCCCCCCCCCTTTTTTTTTTTCATTTTTAAATGGAGGGTTGGCATAAGAAATGTGAATTGAGTGTGGGGCTTAAGTGGGGATTCAACCGTTGTAAAAGCGAGAGAAAAATCTTTTACGTGTACAATAGCGAGGCCCTTGTCAACTGTCATCCCTTCAAATATCCGTCCTAGTGATCTATAGTTAATATCAATCTGATCGCACAAATATTCAAATCCTGACTTTGACGTTGAAGTGTGATTGATCACTCATTGTGGAAAGGCAAGCACGATCCTATGGCCAATAAAGGTCTTTCTTTGTGCATCCCTAAAATATTTGGCTGATTTCTGTATACATGTTCATGGCCTCGTTTTTGGAGATTGAAAAGTCACAACGAATGATTAATTTGCACGAATTTGTCACATTCTTCTCTCCAAATTAACCTTTGTAACATGTAAAGCATGCATTTTCTAACTCACAAGTCACAACTTCCCATTGACTTATAGTCGGTCTGGGATGTGAAGTATAAAATAGTTTACTTACAAGTTAATCTCGCCATCTAAAATGAATTGTTTCCAAAACAACATCAAAACTTCAGAGTGAGTTTTAGGCCTCCAACTAAGCTTAAGGGTAGGCTAATCAGAAACCCATATATTATATGAATTCAAGGTTTTCAAATGTGGGCCTTTAAATCTTACACGTTAGGCTAATCAGAAACCCATATATTATATGAATTCAAGGTTTTCAAATGTGGGCCTTTGAATCTTACACGTTGGATCTTGATTGGCTGAAGGGGTACTCATGAACTACCTCAATTTTTTCCCCTTTTTTATTGATAGAAAACAATGGTCTAAATTGAACTTAATTAATGAAAAATTGGTAGCTGAGATTTGCAAACTACGTGGAGATTTTAATAAATACATCGATGTAATTGCCATGACCAGTTTCTTTGTAAAATAGAAATAGTTTGCTGAAAAAATTGGTGAAAATAATCTCCTGCTATACGTCTGGTGGGCTGGGAGATCTGGACTGTTAAATTCTATCAGTCTTCAACTTGCACCAATTTCATCCAAGGTTCAAAGGGTTGTTCAATTCGAAAATCTTGCAGTGTATATATAATTTTTCTTCTATATACACACAGCACAAGATGCATCTTGCCATCGTCCATGGATCATTACTTAAAAAAGTTAGATGTTACATCATGTAGTACGAACCAAATCCATCTTAAATTAGATCAATCCAGTACCCCTAAATGGATGGATCTTATTCTTATCATGTTCCATCGATCATTATTTCAAAAAAGGTACTACAATATAGTAATATACACAACGAGTCAATCTTAGTTAAACCGTTGCAGCTCCAACGAATGAAGAAGTTCAATAGGCAAATATGAAAGAACTATTCAGTCCTTGAAACAGGAAAATTACTATTTATATCATCTTTACCAGAAAATCCAATCCATTTGGTGCATTAACAATACTGTTTAAAACGAAAGGGGAAAAATTTATAAGAGGAAGTATTTCAAATGATCATTGATGGGAGAGTGCTTACTATTCCACTTTCCTGTCTTCCATTCATCAATTGCTTCCAAGATTTCAATCGCCAAGTGATTTTCTTGCAGAAACCATTTTTAGCAGAAGATAAGGTTAATGCAAGGCTCTTTCTGAGTCTCCTAAACCTTTTACCAATTTTGATCTTGAGCTTGAACATCTTCACTCCCAGCCAAGAAGGTCTTCTTGATCTCCTAATTTCTGCTTTCTGTAAAGTCTTGTAAATCAAGAACTGAGCCCTTTGATGTTGTTTCTCTTCAGGGTCAAACATTTGCATCTTGGAGTAAGCATATGGTCTGCTCAAGAAAGCCATTTTTTTAAAGATCTTTTCGACTCGATCGGAGAGAGATCTTGGCCTTTTGCTTTCTTATACGGCAAATCCACTTGCCGGAAAATGCGAAAACTGGTGATTTTCAACTACTCGATTGACTCGATGGGAAGGGGCTTTCTTGAGAGAAGTATTTATAGGGAAATATGGAGGAGTTGGAATTGGGAGTCATGTTGTGATGAAAAAGTTCATGTGTTTGTGTGTAATAATGGGATTGGAAAATTGAAAAAACTGAGCTGGCAAGAAATGCGTTATGATCTGCATAAAAATTGTCTGGATTTAATTGTCAAACAATTAAATATTTATGTTTACTTCAATTACTTACAATGTGTTTGGCAACCTATCCAAATTATAATCTGGATTATAATCTGCAACACGACATTATTTCATTAGTTTCACTTTTTTCAAAAAGTAAAAGTCAAGCCGCAATTGTTGACTTTTTATACAAAACAATTAATAAAATGATGTCACGTCGCAGATTGTAATCCAGATTATAATCTAACTAGTTGTCAAACACTCTATTAATTTATTATTACAAATATATAGTGCATTAATGGAGTATATATGATTTTGGCGGAGACACCAAATAGTACAAAATTGGGTAACAACCCGGCCAGTTGAACGTATTATACTGGACAATATGATTGACAAATTTCATGACGTAGTATCAATAATAAGAAGAAACAAAAATTCGAACTCAATTTTAAGAATATTCAAGAATTTATGTAATTACGTTCATCAAATATTTACTATTAAAGACAATTGTTATTGATTGCAAAAAAAAAAAAAAAAAGACTACACTGTTATTTAATTAATTTAAAAATTTTATAATTATAAAACAGTTACAGTTTTTTATTAAAAAATTGCACCGGCAATGTAAATGCGTCATCGGATTCTGTATTATTTTTGTACTTTAATTTTAATCTTAACTAATGATGACCAGTTTCACTTAATGGGAAGGCCCCCAAGTCAACAGGATGAGTCCCTATTGAATTAATTAATACTATATATGACTTATATGCTTACATAAGTCAGACAAATTAGAGTGTATACATATACACACACATATATGGCCCAATGAGGCCTAGTTCTTTTGATTAAGTTGAGGTTCTAAGACCTTAAGATTTTAAGGGTCACCAATTGCGAATTGTGTGGGTTTTTTCTAACTGTAATTGGTTGTTTTATATAACGGCTTTATTATATATAACTCTTTACACATTGTACTGCGACAATATAGATCTACTATACTTGTTCAAAAAAATTAGAGTACACCAAATACGTAAAATTTCACTCCTTCATTTTCGACCTCTAATAATGAACCATACAGATCCATTCATTTTAGTTGCACAGTTTGAATTTTGATAACTGAAGCTTAAGAATAATGTTATTTATTTATTTATTTTGATGGAGGACTTGAGTCTAGTCAGTAACTTCTTAATGTTAGATATTAGATAAGTGAATATCTCCTATGTGTTTATGATTCTACACACTAATGTTCTAATGTAAAAATGACAACTAAATTGGATATATTTCTCTAGTACAGATAGTACTAGTCGAAGTTTAACGGGTTGTATTAAAATGAAAATTTTCACATAAACATGATGCGTATGGGAAAATGAAGTATATATTACAATACAAAGGAATTAAAAGCAAACTTCCTACCAGACAACTTTATAATTTGGAAAATCATAGATAAGAAAAAAATTATTATTTTGTTTTGTTTTATAAAAACAAATTAGTGGACAAGGAGAAAGTTCCTTGCATCATGTCCCATTCCCCAAACAATTGAGTCCAATGCTCTCAAAAGTCAACAGCCAAAATAAATATGAATATTGCTAACTAGGCATCATTTGGCGTTTCCTTATAATAACATATAGAGATCTACCCTTTAATGAATTGGAATGTTAAATTACAGACCCACCTTAATTTTGAAATCCATGTAGTTATTTTTGAGTTTTACATTAATCAAATCGAATTGTTTATTGGAGAAACTTAGAGTCTCATCTCAAAAAGTAAATCTTGTTAAAGATTAATAGGTCAAACTGTAATATGTTAATCCATGGTTTTATATTCATTCAATGTAGGGTTTTATTTTATCTCTTAACAGACATGTCAAAGCCATTTTCATTTATGTTATGTATTCAGCGCGAGATAGATATAATACCAATCAGAGCTTTAGGTTTGTCAAGGAAAATTAAAATCGGGTTAATTGTTTAACAGAATCTGGCAAATAAGATGACCGGCTTTTGGAAGCATAATTGTAAATTTTCCGGTGGTTGAAGGGTTGGACAAGAGAGGCGGCAAGGGACTTTTGTATTGTTAAATTAAAATTTTCAAAGCTCTTTTGATAGTGATATAAGGATAGTTGCGATTGGTTATTCTCATAACTTCCGTCATGCATCATGTTTGGCTATAACATTATTAATACTATATATTTAAATGATTGAAGTATATTTAAAAAAATATATTGAAGTTTTGGTTTTTTTCCATTGTTTTTAGAGAGTATTTTATTGGTGAATGGGTAATCGACCATCAACTTTTTAACAAATTGTTAAAAGATACGTGTAGAATGTGTTAACATGAGATTTAAGAAGGTGCGTGCTTTTGGAAAAAGATTTACGTGATTGAGTACTTTAAAAACTTATTTGTAAATATAATTTGTAGAAGTAATCAAATCTTCTTGGAATTCAAGTTTATCTTCAAGTAAGAAAACTTTGAAAAACACAAACTTGAGGAATACTTAGAAAGTTTAGAGGAAGACAGTAGATTGAGAATTTTTTTAATCACTATGAATTGGTAGTTATGTTTCTAATATTTTTTATATGTGTCTCAAAACAAAATCATCATGTATTTATAGTATTTCATAAATATGATATCATGAAAACAAGGTATATTACATGTTTTTATTCACGTAATAAAGAATGTGTCACACTATTTTAAAATTTTGTAATAACAAGGTCTATTACTCAAAAAAAAAATTAATAATAATAAATTGTATAATATATAATATTACATAGCATGTTGCACCAACAAACCTTGATATACATAACATAGCTAGCCATACTAGTAACAGATGTTATTACACGTGTAATATAGCTCGCTATGCACATAACAGAACTTGTTACACACATAGCAGACATTATTAACTACATAATAGATGTTCATATATAACATAGACTTTTTCATATAACCCGTCTTCTTACATAAATAGCAAATCTAATACACATAACCTTACAAATTTAAGCCGAACATTGAGAAATAAGGTAGGTTGCAGTTTCTTATTCTCGCAAGATAAATTATCACACAGATAACAAAACTTGTTATGCATGTAACAGACATTCAATATGACAGACATTGTTACGGACATAGCAAATAATGCTACAAACCTAACGTAATTTGTGATACACATAATAGACATTGTTATATGCAGAATAGACACTGAAGGGCGGATCGAAGATTTTCTGCTTGCAGTGACAATTAATGAAAATCCATTCTACAAAAATTTGCAGAGTTATAGACTTATAATGGCCAGTGATAAAGTTAGTTGTTAAGTGATTATTAAAGAAAGTGATATCTTTAAAATACAAAAAGGGCAACGCATTTCTTTTCACACAAAACGTCACAAAGTATACACAATAATCATAGATCGAAATAAAATAAAATATTGAATACAAAAAAATCAAATAAAAAAATAACACTTAATATTTTCAACATGTTGAAGTTAGTAGAGATTGATGTTTGAAGAATAAAATGCATTACTTATTTTCAGCGAAAAAAGATTGTCAATATATACGTATATATGGATATATATAATTAATTTGTCTAGTGGTTATATAAAGAGGTAGAATTACATAGTGATCATTTTCAAAAAGAAAAACAAAATGAGAAAAAAAAGGTTATTTGTAAAATCTAATCAAAGGAAATATACAAGACATGATATTGGTTAAAAAAAGGTATATGTAAAGCTTGAGAATCGAATCTAGTACCTCTTAAAATATACATTAAACTCTTATCACTATACCAAATGCATCTTTTTCACATAATTTTTACCCGACTTTTTACATTTTTTCATGGGGCCAAGTTTATAAAATTTAAAATTTTCCAAATACAAAATGAATTTTTTTGAACCAATGCCAGGGCGACTGCCCCCATTGCCTCCACCCTAAATTCATCATTGGTTACACACATAGCAAACATTGTTATACCAACAACATATATAGTGGTGGAGGTAAGCGCTATTGGAGGGATGAACCGGAAGGGTGAGTCATACAATACACCCAGCTAAATTACTATATATATATATATATTATTACAAGGTAAAAAAAATTTCAATTTGGGGAGGGGGTGGTTGTTGTTACGCCACTGAATATGTATTGTTTTGTATGTAATACACTTAATTGTAAAAATAACAAAGAAACATAATCTCATTCATTAATAACGTCGCCAACAAAAGGCGCAACAAAACCAAGCAAACTAAGTGGCTTATTAAAGAAGTTTTTTTTTTTTTTTAACTAAGAATAAAACTAAACACTAAACTGATTATTCTCACAGCATGTTTTTTATCTAGCACAATAAAAGTGGCTTATTAAAGACTTTTTTTGGGGGAGGGGGTGATCCTGGCTTATTAAAGAAGTTCTAATACTACCAAACTAAGCAAAAGTATATCAAGTATATTTCTAGAATAAAAACTAGGTTAAAAGTATATATGGCGTAATTCCCCTTAAAATAAATCCCATAAAAAATTTTTATGTTTACTCCTAGACCCTAGATGAGGATTTGCCTAAGTTGGGCATTTTTGCGCCAAGATGGCAACAGGGATGGCCATTCCGTGCCTCTTAAAAGTTTAGTATATATTATAAAGGTATTGAACTAACTAGGATATCGCTGGACCACATGGGTTTTGACGCCTCTTAGAAGTCTCTTAGTATATCATACTTCTCCATGGGAGATAAGCATCTTCCCATTTTCTCGAAAATTTTAAAAAAAAGTCTTATTAATGTTGTTGGAGAAATAAATTTTGATAATACCTCGTAATTTATTCTTTCATTTACTAATTACTAGTATTTGCACCACGTGTGTTGCACGGGTAGAAAATCTGGAGAAAAAAATTATAGAGGTAAAAGTAGACATACTTATGAACATTATGTACATGTATGACGAACCTGAACAAATGGTGAAGATATTTATTTCACTCTCAGGAAAAAATAATAATAATAATAAATTTTGTATTACAATAATTAAGCCGATGACTTGATATATGCCCAGTTATAATTAGTGTTCGGTATTTCCTTCAGCGTAACAATAGGATGCACCTTATTATGAACTTTTTCATGTAACGTTTGAGTTGGAAATGAAGACGCATGGCTGAGCTGGTAGGAACCCTCATTCTCACCCAGTGTAGAAAGAGGCAAACTTTGGAAAAATATAAAAAAAAATGAAATGAAATATATTAAGGATTCAAAGTACAAAAATGCGCAATTGTCAAAAAACCTATGAGTACATTGATATGTAACAACTTATCTCTAAAGTCATCAACCTCTCTACATGAGTTATTAACCAAAAGGCGAATATGATTACACAATGTATTAGTTATGTCCATCTCGGTGCATGCAAATACATGATAAATTTAATAATAATGATAGCAAAAAGGGAATGAAAATTACTCAACCTGATATAGTTGTATATTTATCTTTGAAAATGTTCAAGCGACACTTTTGCAATAACAAAATCAGAGGTTAATTGCTAACGCATTCCACGTAATCTTTCATTGTAACAACATAACCACACCAAAGTGTGCAACGTAAGCGTTCCCCTCTCCCCCCGCCACCCCCTGGTTAGGAGTTAAGTAATAAATATGGAGAACAACAAAATTAAGCCAAACACCAATAGATAAAGCAGGAAAAGTTTTGAATATTAGAAGTCTTCCAGCTACATTTGTAATCTACTAGTTTCTTCATCCGTGCAATGCACAGGGAGAATAATTCAAAATAATCTAACTTATTATAAAGATTTAAAAAATTAGATGCCTACACATGTATAAAAAAAAGTTGAAAAAACTTGATAATGCAGTATAGTATCATATATTTGTTTAAGAAGAAGATTATATAGACGGATTGTTCTTTTTTTAATTTTATTTTTTAAAATTTTTAATAATTAATAGTGATATTTTATTTTTTTATAAGCATAATACTATTTTATTTTTATTTTTTTGTATGATATAAATAATTAATTCATAAAAATTAACAACTATAGTAACTTTGTGTGCGTCAGACCCATGTTGTATGATGATATCTTAATCAACTTTTAAAACCTTAAATAAATCCCCTCTTGATTGCTGGATTGTCATGAAAACTAAAGGAAGATTTAAAAAAATGAATATATGATAATTGAAGATATAATTATGAAGATAAGATAGAATTACGAAAATGAGATAACTCAAAAATTTTGAAGATATCTCAAATAGAAAATTTAAAAAAAAAATGGATATAGAAAGTATTGACCGCACTAATTTCCATATTTGGAAATAAAAGTACCAAAATTTGCCTACTTCTTAGAAAAATGGCAGGAAAACTGAGGTAAAATTATACCACAACATATTTCATTTAATTAATATATACATTAGCACCAGCTTGAGTCTTTCGAAGCCCTAGTCTACATGTTGCATCATATACAACACGACCAATGATATCTATGAAAAATTTAATTAAAAAACAACAGTCTATATAACATCTATTAAATTCTATACATTGCCGACCATAGAATAAAAAAATAGAATACAACCACTCCACATAAAGGTGCTTTATCATCCATCACTGCAGACTTTATCTTAGGATATGGTCTGAATTTATAAACATCAGAGGGAATGAACAACCACTCAATAGGAGGACAACCATCTCATACAGGGTAACTTTGGAATTTGAATGGATGGCCAGTTACGATGAGTGCCTTTATTATTCCCTTACTCTAAAGTTATTAATACTATAAACATTTCTCATACTGATTTCCTTATTGAATCTACTGGTTACATCCCCCTAAGCAGTCGCTTGAATGCAATCACCCTGACAAAGAGTGATATTAACCACTCAAAGCAACATTGCATAATCACGTGGAAAAATAAAAATAACCGAAAGAGTTATTAATTGAAGTACATAATTCAATGAGCAAACATTTGTTAGAAATAAAAAATGGCATGTGCAATAGTACAAAAAAATTAAATAAATAAAACCAAACTAGCTATAATGAATAACAAAACTTAGGTTTAAAAAATGATTAAACATGCGGAAGGATTTAAACATTCCAGTCACTATTCTTCAACCTCACCGAATGCAAAAAGAAAAAAGGAAACATTAATAACCACAATCATACATATACTGAGATAGAAACTTGATAGGAAATATAAGTTAATCCGGTTTTCCAAGAAAAATTTAAACCTAGTCATGTAATTGTTTCTCTCCAATTTCCAATCGAAATTAACACATAAGAGGAAAAAATTTAAATGGTACCGTTAACATAAATTTATGACATAACCTATTCAAATTTGTTATCACAAACAAATAAATGACAAAGACAGTTGTGAAAAATATGATAACACAATAACTTTTTGTAAACCATATTAAATACTAATCGAAAAATATAAATTCCATGACACAGCGTGGTCCAAATATTTAGCCATTCATTTTCGAGCGCAAAACACTCTAGTGCTCCAATCCATCCTTTTCTTGCTAATGTTTTGGTCAATTGCGCCATTATCGTCGAACTCGAGTTACAAATTGAAAGGGAAAAAGATTGTTAAAATAAAATAGTAACCACGATGACTAAGCACAAGTTTGTAGAAAAGATTGTGAGTGGAAGAAGAAGAAGAAGAACAACAACAACAACGACGACAACGACGACGACGACGACGATGATGATGCAATTTATAGCAGATGATTATAACCAATTTAGGAAAAAGACTGAAAAAGAAAGAAAAAAACTTTAAAAAAATAAAACACAGTAATTATTGATGTACGAATGAAGTCAGCAAGCATTTAGGCGGGAAACTGCTATTAGACTACTGTTGATTTAGGATAATATAGATTTTATATACATTAAATAGAGATATATAATATAAGAAAATTATGACTTCAACTACATTTAAATACAGAAAGTGGCGTATAATCTATATATTAATTAAATGAAAATAGCTGTGGTACAATTTGACCGCAGTTTTCCCGCTATTTTTCCTAAAAGTATGGATAATTTGGTATTTCTTTTCAAATGTGGTAATTGGTGCGGTAAATGCTTTATATATATATATATATATTTCCATTGTTTAAAATTTTCTATTTGAATTATCTTCAAAATTTTTGAGTTATCTTATCTTCATAATTCTATCTTATGTTCATAATTATATCTCCAGTCATCTGATATTCATTATTATTATTATTATTTTATTTTTTTTTGCAATCAAAAACATACTTCATTCATATCAAAATGTCCAAAGCCAAAGCTTGTACAATGAAATCTGGAGGGACATCATCCCAATAAAAATTCAAACAATTATCTAAAGCTCAAGTGGCTAACAGATGGGCGACTTCATTCGCTTTCCGATCAATGGCATAAAACTGACATGCTACAAGCTCCTGAGCAATGGATTTAACTCGTTCCAACAAAGGACCTTCAGGCGCTCAAGGTTCAGGCTCATGAATAAGGCGTATGACATTACTACCATTTGACTCAAAAACCACTCTCCTACATCCCCACTCCATAGCCATTTTGTATCCCTCTAAGCAATGCCCAACACTCACCATAGTGCGGTGTTAATCTCCCCCTAATTGTATTCGCGCACGCCCCTACAAAACTCCCGTCTTCCCCTTCTGACCGCTGCATCAACATTGATCTTCACCCATCCAATTTCTGGTTTCCTCCACTGCTGCCTTTTAATTCAATGCAGCTACCAATACCCAGCAAGGTGCTCCCTTGCCGCAGTCAGAATGTCATCCATCGTTCCCTCTTCCCCCCTAAAAACAAAACCATTCCGCCGGCCCCAACACTTCCAAAGCATCATAAAAAAGATAGCAAACTCTTCCCCATTAAGTTTTCTTCTAGCCTTCAGGATTAGTTCACCCAAATGTTCCCGTCTCCTTTCATCACACAGCCCTTCAAAAATGGTATTACTCCACATAAACTCCAAAACCAGGCATCCCAACAGTGCATGCACAGAATCTTCAACTTCACATTGGCGCCATGGGCACAAAGGATCCGTGAGAATATGCCATTGCCAAAGAAAATGACTAGTTGGAAGGATATCCATAAAGATTTTCCAAACAAAAAATTTAATCTTGCTTGGAAGAATTAAGCTCCATAACCCCTTCCACCATCCCCCAAGTCGACTCCTCTCCACCGTCCCTCCTTCCTGCTTCAATGTCATAGCAAGGTAATAACCCGACTTTACACTATACTCACCATTGGGTTCAAAATGCCACATAACCGTGTCCTCTACTTCTGGATTACCCTGTGGTATAGCAAGAATAACTTCAGCATCTAAAGGCTAGAACCGCTGGCCAATAAGATCAGCGTTCCACTCCCCTTCATCATTCATAAGTCCCTCAACTTGCATGAGATGATCCTTCCAATTAGATGTGACTGGTCTGTAAGTAAAAGGCCTACGTATCCAGGGGCTCCCAAATACTAAAGTTTTCCTCCCATTGCCAATCCTCTATCTAATCCCCTTCTTGAGCAAATCTTGACCCCATACAAAACTTTTCCAGAGAAAAGAACACCCTTGTTTATAATCTGCGTCCCAAAAAAATTGTCCGATGATACTTATCACGCAGAAGCTCTGCAACTAATGAGGGCGGATTAGTAATAATTCTCCAGCTCAGTTTTGCAGAGCTTCTGCGAACGCTTCAATATCTCTAAAACCCACTCTACCTTCAAGTTTTGACTTGCATATTGATTCCCAAGACATCCACTGAGCTCTACGCTTATCAACTGAATCTCCCCACCAGAAGGATAAAGCAAGGCGAGTAAGTTCCTCACCAATACTCCTCGGGAGCCTGAAAACGCTCATGGTATAGTTTGGAATGGATTGCACCACTGCCTTGATTAGAATCCCCCTTCCCCCCACCGATAATGATTTCCGGCGCCACAGCTGAAGCTTCTTCCAAACCCTATCTTTGAGATCTTCAAACACTCCACTCCTATTCCCCCCAATGAAAAATGGCAACCCCAAACAACTTCGATGAGCTACATTCTGGGTTAACCCAAAAAACCCCTCAATCTCTGCCTGAGTAGTAACATTTTTTTTAAAATCTTCCTTTTGTTTTCATGAAAATTCAGCAATCAAGAAGGGATTTATTTAAGGTTTTGAAAGTTTCATCATACTTCATGGGTTTGATGCACATAAAAAAAGCTAATATAATTGTTGATTTTTATGAATTGGTTATTTATATCATATGAAAAAATATTAAAATATAATATAATTATGCTTACAAAAAAATAATATGTAACTATTAATAATTAAAAATTTTAAAAATAAAATTAAAAAGAAGAAACTATATGTCTATGTAATCTTCTTCTTAAACAAATATATGATATAAAATTTTTCAACTTTTTTTTTAACATGTGTGGGCATCTAATTTCTCAAATCCTTAGAATAAGTTAGATTATTTTGAATTATTCTTTTTGTGCATCGTACGGGTGAAAAAACTAGTTTGGGATAAAAAGAAAGGAATACATGCTTATATCTCAGTGGACGGTGAGAGTATATAAATTATAAATTATTATAACTTAATTGTTTGGATTGTTTGGATTGGATTTTTCCCCCTCTAAGCGGAGTGTATGATATAGATAGAATTTTTTTGTAGAGAAGGAAAGCGAAGTAAGGAAAGAACAAGATTAATTTAGAGAGAAGAGATCAATATGGGGTTTGTATAATTCTTTTCATTATCTTCAACATGTGCATTACAATGTTTAAACTATCTTATATAGGCTAATAATCCTAACCAACTACTTGGACGTGGGATTGGGAGTTGGTGTAGTGCTTATTCTTATTCAACTAACTTCAACAATAAGGGATACAAAACATGGCCACTACGTACTAATTAATAACTAAGTCAATAACAGTAATAACCAACAACGTGACATTTAAATCATGCATGGTACGCCTAAGATAACCCTACAACAATGACTATATCATTGTATGATTTCAATTTTTGAGAATTCATTTTATGAAAAGTGATTTTTGGGAGAAAATGTTATCAAACATGAATTTTATTCTCTCTTTTCTTTTCTTTTTCTTTCATTTTTTTATTTTTTGTTTTTTTGGGAGACGATTCTTTCGTATTAAATTTAAAAAAAAAATACTTTGTTCTGAATCTTGAAATATTTTGTACACTGCTTGTTGTTTTCTCCTTCTTTTATGACATATTTGTGTGTTGTTTGTCCTTTACATCTTGTGATCTCATGAGTCATCTTCTTTCATTTTGTTCTTACAAAAAGATCAATTTTAAGAAGTTTTGAGGCGTTGAAGCGCCCCTTAGCCTCGATCCGGTTGTTGTATCAGATACGGCTCTGAGTTTGAAGTCAGACCTCTAATTAGGAGCTACCAATTAATTTGACAGGCTGTGTAAGCATACCGATGTCGTATTTATAGAAAAATCCATGAATTACAAACTTGGATCGAGTTATATTGGCGAAGGCAAAATGCTATTACAAGGATGGTTGGTTTCAAGCACTAGATGTAGGGTATCATAAATGCACTAAATAGTGATGTAGCATAATGCTTGCCACTAATATAAGCACATCATAACCCCTAGAGATCACATCAACGACTGGTATTATGACACAGTTTGTTTGGAGCTTTGATCGAATTCAGGATTTCCCCAAAATTTCATTGCTTCTTTGTGTAAAATGAAATATGGATATCTCAATCCGTAAAAGAACAAGAACAATGAACCAAAAACAGTTCTCAAAGTTATGGGATTAAACATAGAAATTGCATTGCTTGTAGAAATTTTGCAGCCATCGAACATCCACTGCTGATCATTCTTTCTAACTGCAATCTGTGCCACTGTTGCTTCTTAGTTCTTCAATAGAGGTTCCTCTTTCTTTTCCTCCCATTTATTCAGTCGATTCTTGGCCATCTCCACCTGAGATTTCCGCATATGAAACAAGTTATCACGCCTCTTCAGTAGAAAATGTTTGACTAAACTTACTACGTTCGGTTACAAGTGAAAACGTACCTCCTTATTCCAATCGGTCCGAATTGTAACCCACACTAGGATTATAGTCTGTATAACTGTACCTCCCAGCATCCCAGACCATATTCCCTATCATTGCAAGTAGATAAAGCTGAGATTTTTCTGTTACTTCAGACCAAAATGAAAGAGCGAAAACTTGACAGAAATATGCGTTAGGAGCACTTTTTCGAGGTAGAAAATAGGAGAGGAAATTTTCCAACACTGTAAAATGCCCATAATCTCACTGAGAGAGGCTCCTAAATGATTACACAATTGTCTTTAGAGAGAGGAAATGTCGACATACCTTAGCACCAAGATTGAATTTGAATCCAAGAAGAGTTCCAAGTGGAATACCGACCACATAATAACATCCGATATTTACATAAGCCACAAATGTTTGCCATCCGCACCCAACAGCAACGCCTTTTGCCAATTTACATACAAAAAACCATGTCCAGTTAGTCATCGACTAGGGGAGTGTTCTTGACGTTTTCAGTGGTAAACTTAGAAGAGTAATGTACCTGAGAGAACAGGCTGAATGCCGTTAAGCACAAGAGAAATTGCCAATACTGGTGCGAGGTCTGAGACTGAATCAGCAACGGCTGATCTACCAGTGTAGGCGTAACTTATCTGATGTCGCAGAATCATCGTGAGAATGGCAAAGATTATGGCTATGACAGTAGAGCAAACTGTCACCACCACAACAGCAAACGCAGCTGATTTAGGATGCCCGGCTCCAAGCTCATTGCTAACTCTTACACTGTCATCATCATAAGACAGTTTAGACGAAATTCCGCACCTCAAAACAAAGTATGAATGTGCAAGAAATTGCTTACCTTGCTGCTGCATTGAATCCTACAGCAATCATGAACACCCAGGAAAGTATCGTTGAGCTGCAAATTAAGACATTACATTCAATCATTTATTCGAATACTAAAACAACGTTGTTTTTTTCACATTTTTTCTCGTACCAAATGGCTAGGGAGTCCAATGCTACTTCCGGATTTGGAAGATTGCCTGCAATCAAAACCAAGACCTGGAAGTACCAAGTTTCCAAGCAAAGCATCACGGCCGACGCAGTAGACAGCTTTGTGAACTCCCAAAGACCATGAAATGCCCGAAAGCTGAATCCGGTCCAAGTTTTCTTGCATACCATTAGGATATACACAAATTGTCCGATCACTATGATCCACCACGAAAGGCTCAAAACTAACGCCGCACCCAACAATCCCCATCCAAATTTGTTCAAAACCAACCAAGTTAGAAAAATATGCACAACCAGAGTGCCTGCTGATATATATGCACTGGGGTTGACAATGCTCTGGGCTTGCAAAAACTTTTGGATCGGAAAATTCGCTGCATACGCGAAAATCTGTGGGATTAAACCGTAAACAAACAACGCGGACGCAGAAGCAACGCTTATTGATTGTCCAAGCAAGATCAAGATAGGCTTGGAGAATATATAAATCACCATAAGTGGGAGTGCTGTGATCATGAGAAGAACTGTCGATCTTTGCGTATATATCCCAAGCATTTCGTACTTGTGAGCTCCATATGCTTGGCCGCACAAGGTTTCGACTGCACTTCCCATTCCAAGCTGCTCATCGCAAAGACAGAGTAAAAGAGAATTAAGATTAAAACAGAGAAAGAAAACAATAATAATAAAGGGTAAGATTCGGGGCAATGTACCATGACACCATAAGCCAGAAGCTGAATCCCATTATTGGCAAGAGAAGAAGCAGCGAGTTCAAGATTGCCCAGATGCCCACAGAAAATCTGGGTGGACATTGAAGTGACATTGTTAAGCAAGTAGACTATAATGGCAGGGCCAGCAAGTTTGAACAGGATCTTCAACTCCACCCAGGTGGCTTTCCGGTACCGGGCCGAGGTGGTTAGCTTGGCGTCGGAGAGAACTTCCTCCAGTTCAGAACTAACCTCCTCCACCGCTGGAGCCGGTTGCTCCACCAGGGGGCGATTCAGACCCCGGTCTTGAAAAGACTCCATTTTTCTTTCCCCTAATTGAAATTTGAAGTCTTTTTTGTCTGGCACTCTATTTGAAGTGTATTTGTAGGGCAGAAATGCCCACTGAATAACGTGATTCACGTTAGTGAGAAATCATTTTAGTTCTGTGATATAAATTGAAATGATTGGCGACGAACCTTTGGATTCAGTTGCTGGACCAGTGGATCGTTTTCACTTGTGGGATGTTTTCATTGATTATTATAAGATTATTACTTCATACAGATTCGTTCCCTGAAGTCGTAGACACATTTTCAAGTAGTCTTTCAGAAACTAGATAAGGCTCCTATTTACTCTTATTTGGTCTGAATCTAATAAAAATAGCCTCACATGATGTATAGTTATTTTTGTTAGATTCATGCCGTATCAGAGTAAGGCTCCTTTATAAGGCGTCTTATCTATATTTTTAGAAAATTTCTTTCAAGTAGGTGTTCAATGTTTGTTTTCTTTCAATTAATACCTTTTTTTTTTTAAAGTAAAGCAGTGACACTACCCCGTGTGGTTTTCATACTTCGGTAGACACTAGACAGTGGAGGTTAAGATTTTCCTACCATTTTACTGATAATAAAAATCATGATAACAAGCAAAGAGGAGAACATAAACTGGACCTCCAAAATAACGAGAATACAAATACTAAAAATAGTAAATTTGTAACAAATATAACTTTAATTTTAAGTAGGGTTAATTTTCCAAAAGGTCCCCAATCTTTTTTTTCACTCACTTGGGTCCCCTAAACTTTCATAAATATGCATAATAGGTCCCTCTTGTCACTATTCCTTCAACTTTTCATATAAAATGACGATTATGCCCTTTAGCCCTTTAATTTTAAAAACAAAACATTTAAAAATATTAAAAATAATAAAAGAATAAAAAAACAAAACACATACCCCACCCAAAAGGGCCGCAGGAAATGGCTGCCGGAGCCATTTTCAATAGTCAAAATGCCATTTTCGGCAGTAGTTATGGGGGATGGAACCCCCCATTGTGCTGCCCAAAGTGGGCAGTAAAATGGGGGGTTCCGCCCCTATTTTGGTTGCTGAAATGGCAGCAAAATACTGCTACCCCCATTTTGCTGCCCAAAATGGGCGGATCCACCTCCCCATATATGCTGCTGGAAACGGCAGCAGTTTCAGGCAGCTTTTTGGCTGCCTGGGGTGGGTGCGGGGTACGTTGGGTTGGGTGGATGTTTTTTTTTTATTTTTTTATTATTTTTAATATTTTTAAATATTTTGTTTTTAAAATTAAAAAGCTAAAGCGCATAATCGTCATTTTATATGAAAAGTTGAAGAAATATTGACAGGAGGGATCTATTGTGTGTATTTATGAAAGGTTGGGGACCCAGGCGAGTGGAAAAAAGGTTGGGGACCTATCTGATTCTAAACTCAAAGGTTGGAGATCTTTTGTGAAATTAACCCTTTTAAGTACATAGTCGAATTCTTAGGTTTGTTCTTAAAGCACTAGTAGTGTGTTGGACAGCAACAATACACTATCGATTTGTTGTAAATAAGTAATAAAGGGGGTAGATTGGAAGAATTGGAAAATTTTCAATAACTTCTCAGGCGTATTGTTGAGAAAAATTTTCACTCATGTGACGTGTGGACAGATGCATGTCAGGTATATTTTAAATTGAAAGTATGTGTATTTTAAATCTACATGTATCCATACATGCCTCATTGGTAGGAAGTTTTTAATAAAATTTTAAGAGGTTCTTGAAAGAGACTCTATAAGAGTTATATTCAGAACAGCTAGTGTTCTATTTTAGAACTACTAGTCTTATAGAACAAGAACATGTGACGATGAGGTGGTAGTTATTGATTTTTTATTGGCTCATGTTATAAGTTAGTTCCATAAGTAACTCGATGTTGGGTTTAGAACATTTTGATCTGTAAGTACATAATGGCTTTGACGATTTATGCAACTTAAATCATTGATAGAGTTTACAGACACAAGAAAAGCGATAGAGAAATTAAGGGAGGAGAGGTGTCGTTTGTACTTAGGACCTTACTTATGAAATATGAATTTCTATATGGTGTGATGTAATTCGAACAACATCATTGATAGAGAGTTAGCTTGTGATCGTTAAAAATTTTAGACCGACTAATTTAAAACAAAAGATAAACTTTAAGTACCGAACAGAAATTTCTTTACAACCTTTAGGACCAAATGTGTATAAAAGATGCTGAGTTAATTCTCCATTTATTAGAAATTCTCTCATTGCAAACAACGTGACTTATCGTGCTATTCGAATTGTTATGTATAAAATCAGGGGCAAGCTTAGCAGTAAAGGCCCCCATTTCTCTTAAGATTGAAATACAAAAATAGTATTATTAGAAAGTTAATAAAACTTAAAAGAATTGTAACTATTATTAAAAAACTAAAACTAATTGGCCCCAAAAAAAAATTAAAGTGATCAAAGCAAGTACATAATTTTATCATTAAGCTGAAAAACATTTTATACTAAAAATATTATAAACATTATTTTTATTCAAAAGTTTGAATATGAATAATACTATTTATCTAGATTTGAGACTGGTCTTCAGTCTAATTGATATTCTCTCATTAGAAGATGAGTGAATAATAATAAATACATAAAGACATTCAATGAAAAAATATCAATTAAATTAGAGATTGGATAAATAGTATTACTCTTTGAATATATATGTGTTTTAAAAAATTAGACTATCAACTTTTCGCCGCTTTCCACTTAAATGTCTCACGTGACCATCTTGATCGCCTATTATGGCGGCCGTAAGATTTTACATATTTATATATATTCATTGGTATATTGTGCGTGCCCGATCACGAGTCAACATCTAGACCTACTAAAACCTAACACATCATATCGGAGTATTTCTTTTTAGTGAGCAAAATCCAATATTTAATACTCCTTTTGGCTTAAATTTAACACATCCTCCACCAAACCTTTCAGTGTCCAGTCACGTGCTTTTATTGGTTGATGGTGCAATTGCATGATTCACGGTGACACGTACAAACTAACACGTGCTCCGATTTGCCTCTTGTCTTGCCAAAAACAGAGAATCCTCGACATTATTCTTTGACTTTTATTTTCGGCTCAAAATACCCTGCTTTTTACCTATTTATTTACTTGCACTACAATTGGTCCATCCTTCTTCTAGAAAGAGCAATACTTTTCACCAAAAAAATTATTAATAATAATAAATAATAATAAAATAAAAAAAGATCGGAAGAGCACTGGTTGTTCTAAAAAGTCTATACATATGTGCACATACGTGATTCATCTTCTATAAAAGGTTTTAGGTAAAACGATGTGACACAATTATGGAGATTGATTTTCATGCGATATAATGTGTGAAAAACACATTCTTGTCAATTTATATAAATTTTTGTAAAATTGTTCATACAAATAGCAAATTCAGTTCCTTCTCCACTTTTGGACACTCATAGTCCTATGCAATTGATCTCTACCTTTCGTTTCCTAGATACTTCTAGTATTTGTTTTCCAGAAAATGAGATAATAATCACATAATAATTATCACATATTTATATACTTGAAGGAGATATGGTGAAATGCTATTGCATTACAAATAAAATCATTAATTTATTGCTATTTAATTATTCTATCCGTCTCCCTAAAATAGAATTGTTTTTTTTTTTACGTCCATTTCAAATTATAGACTATGTTATTTATAGAAATATAATTGAAATATTAATTCTCTTATATACTTCTATTTAATGTACATTGTGATCAGCAAAATTGACCCATTAAAACAAATGAAACGGTATAATATAAAAATGCTTTCAAATTTTACTTTTCCAACAACACTAATTGAAATAAACTTATTTTAGTGGGATGGATGGAGAACTTAATATAAACTTATTGGCACGGGAACAGGCACCCGTGCCAATAGTCGGGCAGCCGGATACACCAATCCCATCGAACCCCCCCCCCCATACTACCACCCAGAAGTCTGGAGGTGCGAATGTTCTGTCATAATACACATACATTCTAAGGTGGAATCAAGAAGATGGGAAGAAAATTGAGAACAGAAAGTATAAATTTCTGGTTGTATGTCAATAAGAACAACAGGTAAATAGGTACTTTCTGAACATTGACAATAGTTTCTGAATCATATACAAGAAAATTTTAAAGTTGGAATACATGAATGAATCTCCTAATCTTATGAAATCCTTTTCTTTTCCAAATTTTTATTTCACAAGCAGGCTCGACTCTAAATACAAACGTATATGAAAGTAGAACTATGACTACCTTCAAGTCGTCTTTCGACTGAGGAAAAACACCTGTATTGTGTTTAAATGGGAGCTTCAAAAAATTTCCTTTGAGATCTCATCTTCTGGACTGATTACTCATACTGAAGAGTTTCCTTTTTGAGACTTGAACCGAATCCAAGAATGCAATGCACAGCTTCTCACTTGATCGAACTAATTTACATGATCAAGAAAGCACCGCAGACCATTAGAAGCAGAAGAAGAGAACTGATTCTGCATATGCTGTCATGTCCTGGAATCCGAAATTCAGATGTCAAGAAAACAATGCTCAAACACTTCAATGACACTATATCATGCGAAAAATTCATGATCACATGTGACTTTCTATTCCACAACTCAAATTTTGTTTGCCAGTTGGGGGGACTATAACTGGCATGATTGCCTCCCTTTGTTTATTTTGACTGCAAATTTTCCATCCATTTCACCTTAGCTGCAATTTGGACATGTAATATCTCTATAACAATCTCGAGTTTTATATCTTTTCCACTTAAGCCAGTGTTCTTTTTAATTAGTCATTGAACTTCAACTGTCTTCTTTATCTGAACAAACAGGTAATCCTTCTTACCTACAAGACCTCTTAACCCTGTTTACGAGTTTTTTACTCTAAAATTCCTTTTTCTCACATGTAGGAGACACTAACATTTTTCCAACATGTTATAATCTTATGAATGCAGGTAACGGAAAATGAACTTACTGCTTTGTCCATATGCTGCTGCAGGAAATGCAGGAATCTTGACGGCTGCGGTTAGAAAAAGTTGGCATGCAAGTGAGTAATAATTAGACAGAAACGCGGGCCAACTTCTGATAGTGGAAAAAAAATTGAAGTGTTCAAGTGGAGGTACTCTTGTTGCACGATGAAGTTGTTAATTGAGTCGCAGACGGCCATGGAGCAGGAATGTTATCATTCAAATCGCAGAGGAAGCTAACCCCTCCTGCCGAGTTATCAAATACCACATCCGATGGCAAGCTTGGTAAGAGACATCCCCATTCTATTTGCAGAACAGAGGACCAGGGAAAGTGATGAAGGTAATCAATCGCTACAAAACAAAACCAGAAGAGAAGTTCCCAAGGAAAAACCACAAAAAAGAAAATGATAAGCCATACAGATTCAGAGAAACACAATGTGATGAAAGTGGTATCTTCTATCTTCATAAGCTGAAAAAGTCCTTTGAGAAAATGAGGATATTCAAGGAAGCATCAGTAGTTCTTGAAATGAAATTTCAAATCAGTTGATATTGAAAGTTGTAATCTTGTAGCTTCATCTCTTATTAAACTTCTAGATGCAAAAAAGTTATAAATTTTCCAGTGTCAAGAGATAAGTAATACAACATTAGCTGAATGATTGACAATCAAAAGTATTATGCTGCTGAAGAATTGAATAGTAACAGATAACAACTCTGTGCTTCCTTAAAATCCGAATTTGAACAATGTACAAACATCAACTTAATGATATAACTGAGAAATTGTTCAAGTGAACAGATAAAAATAAAAATAAAATATTACCTTGTGTACCAACTGTTGCGGTCAAATGACGATTGCCAGATCAGATCCACATGACAAAATGAAAATCCTTCATGTATTAGTATCATCTGAATCTAAATTTTGTTTTTGGACAAGGAGCAAGTTTGGCTAATCTTAAAATAGATGGCTTATGGGTTCAGAGTTTAAAATGAGCAACTCTTTCGTCATCAGAGTTAGATGTAAGTTATTTTCAGAGTATGGTATTAATTTTCACAAAAAAGGAACCTTCGTTTTACTTATAAGTAACAACAAAGCAAGTTATTATCCAAATATATTTGAAAATATCACTCTTTGTTTAAGCTTAAACAAACATGGCAGTAAAAATGAAACTAACCTTGCAGGGAGAAGTCTTTGAGACTTATATGACATAGATTATATACATTCTTCGTAATATTTGCTTTCCTTAATCTTACTCCAAGCAACGAAGCACAATTTAAAGCTTGCAAGTTGGTGACAAAGCTCTGCCTTTGCAGGTGAGACACATATATTCCCACTGCATTGCAGCATGCTGTCTGGTTAGCAATATCAGCACTGCAGCTGTTGATGACACAGCTCATGTTGGGGAAATTCAGGGGGCACACTAAAGCAGAAATAAGAAAGAAGCACGGGTGTCACCGCTGTTATTGATTAAACTTTAATCCCTAGATGACCAAGAACACACAAACAATGCACAATATTTTAGTGGATCAGTTCGCCATCAATGTGAGAACTACTCCCACTTGCCATCACAGATTTTTCTCTAATTGAGAGATTAGAGGTCTTCTTCCTGGCATCCCTCTTTCTAATATAGTAAAAAATGCCCTCAGAAGTCCTTTACATACAATAGAAAGCTGGGTCCATCCATGGTCAATGGAAAACTCAACACATTGATTAGGCTCTAGACTACAGTTAATGAAAAAATATTATATGAATTAGGATACAACTATATATTTCCAATGAAGAGGCCAGGCAAATATTAGTAATGGCAGGTTTCAGAGATTTTAAAGGCATTCTGCAGTATCCAGAACAAGAGTAGGATAACTTAGATGCTGATAAAGTAATATATGTCTAATAGCCCCTAGCCGAAACTAGAGAGTTGAATATCATCGTTTTGGTGATTTTTCAAGTCTAGTGAATGAAATGTTAATCACAATCTTCTTTCTCAGAGAAGAGATCCAATAAAATAATCAATTTGCATCATAACTAACTGCTACGCAAAGGCCATGAGTCATAGGCTAAAGATTACGACATTCTCAAGGAAAGATGCATTCTTCATTTTCATACACATTCTTTGATTTCCACTTCTTAGTATTAAAGCTCAAAGTAATATTAATTAGTGATACACATAGACCATAAGGTCAACTATGACCCACGGAATTGCAGCATGCTGTCTGGTTAGCAATATCAGCACTGCAGCTGCTGATGACATGGCTCATGTTGGGGAAATCCGGGGGGCACACTAAAGCAGAAATAAGAGAGAAGCACGGGTGTCACTGTTGTTATAGATTAAACTTTAATCCCTAGATGACCAAGAGCACACAAACAATGCACCGTATTTTAGTGGATCGGTTTGCCATCAAAGTGAGATTTTTCTCTACTTGAGAGAATAGAGGTCTTCTTCACATCTCTCTTTCTAATAACAGTAAAAAAATGCCTTTAGAAAACCTTTACATACAATAGAAAGCGGGGTTCATCCACAGTCGGTGGATAAATCAACACTACAGTTATTGAAAAAATATTATATGAATTAGGATACAACTATATATTTCCAATGAAGAGGCCAGAGCAGTTAGAAATGGCAGGTTTCGAAGATTTTAAAGATATTCTGCAGTATCCGGAACAAGAGTAGGATAACTTCAAACTTGTAGATTCTGATAAACTAATATATGTCTAATAGCCCCAGGCCGAAACTAGAGAATTGAATATCATCATTTTGGAGATTTTTGAAGTCTAGTTGAATGCAATTTACAAACTCACAAATCAAAGTCTTCTCATTCAATTTACAAACTCACAAATCAAAGTCTTCTTTCTCAGAGAAGAGATCGAATAAGATAGTCAATTTTCTTTAAAATAATCAAGTTGCATTTTGACTAACTGCTAAGCAAAGGTCATTAGTCATAGGCTAAAAGATCACGACATTCTCAAGCAAAAGATGCGTTATTCATTTTCATACACATTCTTTGATTTCCTGTTCTATGTTTTAGAGATTAAAACTCAAAGTAATATGAATTAGTGATACATATAGACCATAAGGTCAACTATGGAAAGTGTAATGGCTGTTGCTGTTTCGAGAAATTAACATAAACGTAATGTCAAACTTCATTAGCAATTGCATATTTTCTGAAAGAAGTAAACAATGTCATAATATACCTTTACTGACTATAATAAATTTCTAGATGGTAGGCACCCAATAAACAATGTCAAAAGGTAAAAAGGATTGCACGAGAAGCTTTTGTGGTTTAAATATATTGAAAAAATGGAAAGAAAACAGATTTGAAATCTTAGGTTATAATGTACCTTTATTATTTTTGCAGCTAGACAGTCCTCGAAGAACTTCTTTTGCACGAGAAGGATCAAGTTTACTAGAAAGCCACCTAAATACGACCACTTTGCAATCATTAACCCGAGTTGAAAGGTCAGACATTACACGGGATCGATCTTGGCTTGTGAGACTATAAGCCTTTTCAGCAAGCTTTCTAGAAGCTTCCACTATAGCATTCTGACAAACTTGCTCGCAACATTCATTTACAGTGTCAATCTTCCCGCAGGCTGCTAGAAGGCTAGCCGAATCTACTGTGCTCTCGAACTCCCTAACATCATTAGTTGGGCAAGAACCCTCCGTAAGATTTGAGGGATAAATAGGGCATATCTTCTGTAGATCCTTATTAGCCCCCTGAATCACCAGAATTTGCTGAAAATCGGAAAGGCAATGCATTGCAATAGTCCCATTCAGAGCAAGTGTACCAGAATTTCTACTAGACTGACCAATTAAAATGACTAATGTGGCTTCCAGTTGTGGACAGCATATGACGTTAGCTAGAAATGGTGCAAATGACGCCATACAATCAGTGGATGTCACATGCATCATGTTTGTGATTTCAGTAAAGTTCAGCGTACAAACTCCTGCACAGGGGGGCAAGTATATTTGAGTACAATACATAAACTAATTGGATGATTTTGAGCAAAAGAAGTTCATATGATTAAATCATGTGAAGGGTCAAAGTGGAACAGTACTAGAGACACACCAGATAACTTGGGGACAGTGCTATTCATGAACGGCATCAATGGAAAAGGTGCAAGAAGAGGAAGAAATGGCTGAGGAGCTGCAGTGGGAGAAATCTCAGGCAAAAGTACATCATCCGTTCTATCTACAACCACAGAGCTTTTGATGTAACTCAACAAGGTGCAATGGCATTCATCTAAACCTGTACAAGTAGCGTATATACATGAAACACAGAAGCAAGCACTGGAAACATGATTTAAATGGGATTATATGGTATTCCTGTTCAAATGAAGGTATATTGGTTTACAGCAAAGTAAAATACTACCAGACGTTCATGGAAAATTTTGCACATGTTAGACATGTAATCAAATTTTGATTTTCACGCAAGAGCGTGTCTTGAACACAATATTAAATGAATGTGTGTTACTTACCGCTATCTAACAACTTTAGTTTTTAGATGAGATGGCTAAAAGCAAGCATCAAATTGCCTTTGTCCTTCTCAAGAGTTAATAATAAATGCCAACATTACGATTTCGAATGTCAATTTTGTTGAGGTTACAATGTGTTGATAACAAAATACCACAATACGGAACTGTAACCTCCAAAAATGTAGAAATCGACCCGAACTTACTCGAACACTCCTCAAAGTTGATACTTTGTGTTAAGCGAAGATCTAAGACCACCACTAAGATGCAAGAATCATTACACCGTCATCCTAGGGGAATTGCAACGAGAAACCTAGTCGGAAATAGCTAGGATTTTCGCCGGAAATGTTGGTCCTCTCCTACCCTAATTTCACATTGTCTCTTTTCTTAGCCAAAGAATTCTCAAATGAACAAAGAACAAACCCCTTTGTCTTATAGAAAAAGCTCTCCAACGGTCGACACAATTTAAATGTGTAAGGTGTGTAGGAAAGTGACAAAACAATAACATGAGAGAGACCACAGATTAAACAACCATTGGATTAGATCAATAGTCCACAATCAATACAACACACAATCCTCATCCACACTCATGGACCACAAAAGATGCTATGTGGATTTAAGTGAGACACTTTCTCCACAAATCTTCACGTTAGATCACTTCAATCTATTGCCAAATTCCGCAGTTCAAGTGCTATCCAAAAAGGGTGTGCGTGGTCTTAATTAATCATCATCGCTCACTCTGGCCAAGGTGAAGATCTAAGGTGAAAATGAGGTGATGCAAGGTGAACGGTGCGTATGGTCTTAATGAAATGACCCAAGGTGAAGATTTGTAGATGGTGTGGCTCACTTAATATACTTAGCATTGTGAGATTGGCTCTTTTGCGTCTTGTATGATTGTTCTTTATTTTGACAATTGTAGGCCCTTGATGAGATCCAATGGTTGGTATTAATGTTAAGGTTTCTTGTCTTTCTCTACAACACTTTGCTCACTTTTGAACTGGGTGATCACTGGAAGGCTTTCTATAAGACAAGGAATTGCTTCTTGTTCATTTGGGACTTCTTTGGCTAAAAAAAAAAAATGAAGTGAGTTCCAAGTGGGAGAGGACCTACATCGCTGGTGAAATTCTTGCTATTCGGGTGAGCTTTCCGGTTGCCGTTCACCATGGAGACGGTGCAATGATTCTAATGCTATTGGTGTGGTCATAAATCTGAGGTCAAAAAATATTCTATCAAAGAGGAGAGTTTGGAGCAAGCTTTGAGTTGTTTCTACACTTTTGGAAATTATGTTTATCATTGTACTTGCGAAATCTTTTGTATTAATTGTAATCTCAATAAATTTTCTTCTTCTCTTATTCTGAACACTGGAAATAGCCTGGAATCATGCTAGCTCGAAGGTATTTAAGTTGCAGGAAGGAAGATATAGGAATATAGGAATTGGCGGAGGCAAGGGGGGCCATGGTGGGCCTGGGATCCCCAAAATGGGGAAAAAAATTCTTTTTTCCTTGTTAAAAAAAAAAATTAATAATAATAATAAAGGGTTTAGGTGTGTGTACTATACGGCTCAACCCTCCAGCCCACCCCTTTACCAACGTCTGGTTCTGTCACTAATAGGATGACTTTCAGAAGCAGTGTACTCAACAATGCAGAATCGAAAATGATAGTAACATGATCATGAAGCCATATTTCATATTTTGTTGGCATTGACTCTTCCTTTTTTCAGATGTAAATATCATTTAACTTTCTGTCCCATCTCTAAACCTGTAATTCATGATCTTTACAACTGTAGATATATCAGAGTTCAGTTGTCAAAGATATATAT
>CAVNYN010229031.1:0-22203 GCA_963692815.1 Nyctanthes arbor-tristis | reverse complement strand
CAATGATTGCTACCAATTTACATGTATCAAGTTTGCCCAATAAATCACAATACATACTTAGTAATGAATTAATAGTCAAATGATACTTCAAGTTGATACCTAATTCATTGATTCCAGCCTTTCAATTTTTTTGGCTCATCCGAAATTGATATCATAATAATAGATTCATATCATTTTGCAATTTTGATATATGTATACTTTAAAACTGATACCTTAATAGATTAACTTCAAATGATATTTTCCAATTTGATTCCTAACAATTGGTTGAACAAGAAGAATTACTCTGTGTGCTGAAAGGAGGTATTGGAAGAATAAAACTTTAACCTAAAATTTTTGCTACTTTTACACTATTGGTTTTGGAAACATTTTGATTTTCTTAGATTATTATAGTTTTTTAAGTTTATAAATCTGGTTAATCTCACCTGGTAATTTATACATGCAAAAGTATGATTTCATTGACCCTGAATATGTTTATTACAAAGTAATGAATAAACAGTACGTACATGACTCTTTTATGTTTAATCATCTATAAATTTTCAACAATCAAACTCTTAAATTTATGCTCTGCTGTGCTTCAAGAAGGTGAAGCCATTCTTCAAGAATGTGTCCATGACAACTTGTAAGGATCTTTGCTCGAGGATCCTAGCAAAATGAAAATCCAAATGCTGTTACCGAACATTGTGCTTCAAATTCTCTATTTCATCTCACTTGTTCAACGCTTGACTAGGGGACGAATATCCCATTAATTGAAGAAGTGGAGAATTTGATGGTGCTGGCATTTGTCCAATTTCCAATGATATTTTACTCGTCCTGGCTGCCATTGATGAAGCTTTGGCTGATTTAGAAGATTCCGTAAAATTCTCATTTTTGTTCCTATATTCCTATATTCTCATTTTGGTTCCACCGGCTATAGTCCGGAGACGCTACTTCGTCATGTGATACATTTCCCGTAAATTTAACGTGAAGGCAACTGAGCTGAGCAATGCCAATCTTGGGGACGACAACAATGCAAATTCATGTGATTCAATGTTGATGTAGTTACTCAGAATTGGAAATTCTGAGTGTATCTTAATAGCCGTATATATACATGGTTTGGCGTTATCAAGAGCAAGATTCTATCTGATTTAAATCACATGAGCAATATCCAATGACATCTGGAGAGATACTCAACTGTTTCAGTTTTGGGTAGGGCTGTCGTGAGGTGATTTGGGAGATCTTATTATTATTTTTTTGGTTTTAATTTTCCATTTATTTTATTCTCATATCTACGCGGGTGTATTTTTGCAAGGTTTGTATGTATTTCTGATATTTTTTAGATCACAGGTCTAGATTCGATGTGGCTGTCAATTTTAGACCCAATTATCTAAAGCACCCTTTTTTTCTAAGTTAAATGGTGCAGCCAGTCTAAACTTTCTACAGCCCGCCCAAGAAAAATGTTATCATCAATTCAGAAATTGTAATTTATAAATCATAGTCCAACCTAAAGAATAAGTCCATGCTACATGATTTTGATGTAGACAGTGACGTTCCCACTCCCAGGTCTAGCGCTTCTTTGTGGTTTTGGCGACAAGGCGAAAATTGAAATATTGAATCAAATCAATTGAACCTTTTGCCCCAGATTTTCAACCTTCAATTTTTCCCAAAATATATATTCTATTATTCTACGTTTGTTGCAAGAAGAACTTCAATCAAGCGTTGTCTTTGATTATTTATTTGAATTAATAGTTAATACAATTGAATTCCGGTTACTGAATTTCTAATAGGAACTAGAATTTGAAAATTGAAATAATTTGAACTATTTTTTTATGTATATATTTTCTATTTTTATTATTTAAGTATTAAGATAAATTGATGGATATTTTAAATTTACCGATTCAGTGATTTACAGTTGTTAAAGGGTTAGATTGTATAGTCAATATTTACTTTTTGGCCTTTTATGGGTTCTTTTCTCGTATATTAGCCATTAGCATGAAAATGTAGAAATTGCTTATATATTTGGAATATGAGAATTGAGATTATAATTTTTAATTGTTCTCTTTTGTACAAGATTTTGAATTGTCATTTATTTATTTATTTGTATTTTAGGCTTTAGCAAAATGTACAAAAAATGATGTCTAATTTGATTCCTTCATTACAAAAGTAAGGTTGGTACCATTAACTCACTAGTTAATATTTGTTGCATTATTGGTAAATTAGTAAATTTTTTCAAGCCTTGCTGGCAATTTATATGAATCTTGGTTGTCTTGTGGTTACATGGGTTTATGAGTTATTTTACATCATTTTGCCTTAGTAGAAAAAGTATTGACTTTATTAAATTCCTAGATCCACCCGTGTACATATACATAAAGTACTACATTATTGACGTCAATAATTCATGTATATTTTTCTTGGCAGTAATAATTCATGTTTATTGGCTATATAATTCTATTCAGTGCCATTTCTACTTATTATTAAAAGATATAAATGACTTCCTAGATTCTATATATAAGACGCAAATTTTAATTAATTTAATTGATCTTTTAACCGAGACTAATGCCTCCATGTTTTCCTAAAAAGATCGTAAATAAGAGTGTCTTCAAAACACTTTTGATTTAAAGAGCATTTTTTTAATGAAAAAAGAGCGCTCTTAAATATAAAGAGTGAATTTTTTTTTTTTTTAAATCTCTTCCAGCACACTCTTTAATTTTTTATTTGAATAGATATTGGGTTTCACAATTGATCTTGAAAGTTAACGAAAAGTAAATAAACTAATACTACCTCCGTCTTTAATTTTCTTTTTTCATTCATTTCAAAATATAGACTTTTATTTTAAAGATATAGTTGAAATACAATTTTCTTATATATCTCTATTTAATAATAACTAGATTCTCACATGTGCGTTGTACTAAAAAATACCAAATCAAATTATATATAACATTATTATGAAATGTTAAATAATGTATGATCAGCCACATTGGGCTGTAATGTTTTAATTATTTTGTTATAATGTACTCACTCGATATGGAATGGTATTAAGTGACATTACTATAAGTTGAAACAAACCCATTAAACTCGATACCTATGGGCATCCGATCCTTTTAAGATGGGAAACACCAGATTAAAGGGATAATTAGGCCATGGATGAGATAAAGAAAATCTACCCGACCTAACAATGGGCGTGTCAATATAACCAAATAGTTTTTTTTTTTTTTTTGATATGCCAACTCAAAAAGAGATTAAAAAATCAACTGAGGAGATATAAATCAACGATTCAAAAAAGAAAGGGAAGGGAAGAGAAGACTGTAATTAACTACCTGTTAGTCAAGGAAAATGATACCTTTAAAATGTTATTTGGTCGGATTTGTACCAGGACGACTTGGTGTTGGAGACGAAAGAAAACACAATTTATTAAATTGAGAGAGTTTAGGATAAAGATAAATTGAATAAACGCTAAGACAGATATTGGAGATAATTGATAAATAGAAAGAAGAGAAAGGTAAAAGCGTGTTGGCTAAGGGAAAAATTAAAAACAAAAAACAAAAAAAAAAGAAAAAGAAAATGACGTTACTATAATATAGATGTCTTGTGACAATGTACGTATATGTAACATGATTTATGAAATGAAATCAATTTAGATCACAACAATGGTCATCATAATACTATTATAGTATTATTATTATTATTGCGAGCACACCTCCAATCTTTTATGGTTGTTTATCAACCTTCCTTTCTCATAACCCCATCACATTTGCAACGCCAGTATCACCATATACCTAATTCATATACCAGGCTAATTATGTTATGATAATTTTTACTCGTACCCGGCATATTTACCAAAAATTCTAATTATTTGAAAAGTAAAAAAATGATAAAACTTAACAAGAAAGATTAATAATTTTCAGTGTTCTAAAAAGCGTGAACCGTGGAAGAGCTTCGGCCTCAAGCTTCAAGCTTTGCGAGTTTAAGCGCCGCCTAGTGTTAAAAAGCATTTTTCATTTTTTTATTTTAACAAATCTAAAATTATTAAATATTTGAAATATGTATCCTAAATTAGAAAATAAATGAAAAATCATAAATATTATATCTTTATAATTTTAACACTTTTATAATACAAGTTTGATATTTTCAAAAGGCAAAAGATAGACAATTTCTACTTTATTATACATTTATAAGGATTAAGTATTACAAAAATAATGTAATTGTAAAAAAATAAATAACACTTACCTCTTAAAATAAAAGCAAGAAAACTCATTTCACATGTAATTTAAATAGAGTCAATAAACATATTATAAATTCGAATAATTTTCTTTAAAAAAAATCTTTATAATGTTACAAATTCTAGTAATATTATATAATAAACAATTGTTCTTGACTATTGTTAAAAAAATAATATAATAATGATGATTTTTAAAGAAGTTTAGTGGCCAAAAAATTTCAACTTAAAAAAGAAATTTAGTAGTATTGTTTTAACTTTTTGATTGTCCTATATTAAAGTTTTGTAAAAAGACAACATGATTGGGGCTTATAAATAATATGAGCCTTTGTGCAAATGACTATGTAAAGGAAATTTTGTGGACTTTGAGACAAATTAACAATTGTCTTGGTCATTTATGTTTAGTTTTAAGTTTAAATAATTGTCCCGCATTGGAAGTTTTGTAAACAAACACATGATTGGGGCTTAAAAATAAGATAAACCTTTGTGCAAGTGAATATGTAAAGAAAATTTTGTAGACATTGAGGTAAATTAATAATTATCTTGGTATCTTATATTTTAGCTTTAAAGCGCACATAGGCGTGCCTAAGCAGTCAACAAAAATTGTTGACTGCTGTTTTCCCCGCTTATAGCCTAAGCGAGGTGTGCCACCTAGGTGCGCTTTATAGAACAGAGATAATTTCAATTACAATTTCAGTATTTATAATATTATTAATTAAACAAAAATTAAAAATAAACAGATACAAATATGTTTAAATTAGCCAATAAATGAGTAATATTAATTACCCGTACTAACTTGTCCTCATGAACCCGTCCCCAATTTTAAGTGGGGATGGAAAAAAATTTGATGGATAGAGTAATAGTGTAACATACTCTATCCCGACTAGACCTATTGTAATTCTTATACCTCAGAAAATTAAACATTTTATTTTTTTCCATGACTATACCGTGACAGAAAGTTTGTAAATTATGAATGTTAATTAAATCATATTTATTAAAGATGAAATAAGTAACGTAATAATGACTCGATAAAAAGCATATAAAAAGTTATTAAAAATTAATACATTACCTGAAAAGGAAATACTCTAATATAAATTGCGAAAGGGTAATTTACACTTACCGTCCCCAACCTTTCAACTTTTGATAGATTACGTCCCTAACCTTTAATTCTACTCTGGTGGTCCCCAACATTTACCAAAATCCCTAGCCAGGTCTCTGAAGACGGAATGTAACACCCCAGAAAATTTAACAAAATTTTATTTTGACTTAAATATTGAATAATGATTTACTATAAGAATTTGGTAAGTGATTTTTCAAAACATGCTATAATAATTTGAAAACATCTGTGTAATCGGTTAACTAGCTATGACACTTAGCAAGAATTGAGAACATTCTTGTAGGCTTTGATGAGGACGGAAAACGGTTTCTTGAGTTGTAGCAACTATAGTCATTGATTAGTATTATTACCAAAAGAAACATAAAAGCAAAAACCGGGTAACAAGTTCGAGGCCAAAGAAGGCTTAAATAATAAATATGATACTATTATGGTATAGTCAAAAAGCCAAGCACTTAATTATAAAATGTCTTAAGTTGAAGGATTCCTTAAATGAAATGTAGAAAAATATAGAGAATATTTGGGCTCTTGGATTTGATCACATGGATAATAGAGAAAACACTTGGCAATTGAAAAACACAAGAATTCTCTTGAATGTACAATTGGAGCTATTCTATTGGATGGGCATTAATGCACTTAGGGACAATTGTAAGCCTTTTCATTGGTGGAATCCAAGGACCTTTAGAAACTAGTTGGGGAAAATTCGTCCATATATTGAGGAGGGCTTAGATAACCCTTAAGAAGCCTTTAAAAACCTATCTTTTGTCCTCCAAACAAGCCTTTCCTCATATACACACAAGACCCTACTTGGAAAGCTATCTTACTTGAAGAATATTCAAAGATTGAAGGTATTTGAGCCACATAAAGACATCGACAAATCCTTACAAGAAAAGAAAACAAGGTAAGTAACTAATGACTTGGATTCCATTGGCATGCCATGGCTTTGTGAAAAGAATGATTAAATAATATCTTACATTGATAAGGAATGAAATGTTTTATTGCACACACTTCACTAGTATTGTCCTACCCGTTCTGTAATGAATGAATTTGAATTATTCCCATGCTATAACTTATTCTATGACCCGGGATAAGAATGATTGGCATGGCGTCTGCTTTGATTGATAATATTTTCTGAAACTTCGGTAAGGGTCAACCGGAGTTATTGTGGATCCATTTGCCATGAGAAATTTGGCGTTTGAATGATTTGATTGCGCTCTACGGGTAGTTGGTGATTCTAGTGGTTGGGCCCTATTATACATTTGAAGAGGTTTGTGTATATTTTGCTTATGGAACTTGTAATTGAAATATGGTTTTCTTGAAGTCTTATGGCAAATCAATTCATTATGTTACTCACGGGGTACTTAGTACTCACTCAATATTTAACAAATTTTGTAGATGTTTATTCACAAGGTATTTGAAAAGCAAGCTGAGACTTGGAGCGAGAATGCAAGTAGGAGCCGGATTTCACAAGTAGTAGAAATGGATCTATGGGGATACTATGAAGATGCCCCGCAGTTTCTTATGTACTTGGGCACAACCTACGAACTTAATGTATATTGTGCCTATACTCATGCCCATCTCTACCATGACAGGTTTACGGTGGATAAACCTATGTTTTTCACTTAATATGTTAACATAATATTAGAGTAAACTAGATACTTGCATATGTAGTACTTAGTGTGTACTATATTAAATAACTTTTGTATGGATTGGAAACCTATTTTCTATGTAAAGGTTTTCCAAATCCCACTACTTGGCAAGTTATGAATGAAATAAGTTTGTTAACATAATTCGTTCTTTATGCAAATATTGATATAGTGTGTGGTAAAAATGAGTAAATGATAACCAAACTTATTTCCTAATTAACCCCACAAAAAATGAGAAAGAAAAAGAGGACCATGGGAGTTAAAACTTGTGTTGTATGATGTGATAAATTCGATCTTAAAGTTGTTTCGGGAACTTAAAAACGATATGAAAACTAATTAAACGGTGGTTTGATTCATTTCAAAAAGTGCATATAGTGTTTATCCATAAAAAGTGATTTACTTAATAAGAATGGTTGACAAGCAACGAGGTGCTACAGAAATGGTATCAGAGCGGCGTTCCTAGGGCAATCTAGGGCAATTACTTGTGTATCCTACTCCGTTTGAGACATCCTCCGGTCGGCTTGCAAGTAAGTAACCATTTAGTAAGGAGTGTATATCCCTATATAGGCTTTTTAAGGTAAGGTTTATATTTGTTAGTTATATGAAAAAATAAGAGTTTATGGCTCTACGGTAGTCTAGCTTTTGGTTAACCCATGTTAAGATGAAAATTGCTAAGTTGGATGATAAACTAAGTAGATACCCTATAAAGTACTAGAACAAGCCATGCAAGAAATAGAAGAAAAATGGTTCAAAAATAAACTAAGACAACTTTGTTAGAAGGTAAGATAAAAGAGAGAAGAAAAGTGAGGATTTTTCTTTGGTTCCAAGCATAAAAGCAATCTTAGAGGATACTAAGTGAACCTTACCTATATTAAGGTAGGCCTTGAGATCAAAATAAGAACTAAGAAAGCAAGAAAATGGGTTAAGAAGCTCGGACGGAGAGGAATGGTTGCCTCCGTCCTTGGTGTTGCCGGCCGCAAACATGCCGCGCCCAACCCGCGGCCAACAGAAATTTTTGCTGGCCGCGAGAGGCCACGGCATGTATGCGCCACCCAACCAGCGGCCAACAGAAATTTTTAGCTGGCTGCGGGAGGCCGGGGCATACATGCCGCGCCCAACCCGCAGGCAGCGAAAATTTTGCTGCCATGCGGCCGCATGATCTGTACGTGCGGCCACATGGAACAAAAAAAATTCTGAAATTGCCCTAAACTATCTGATTTCCTTTAAGTCGATCTATGAGATATGTGTTAAGACCTTTTGAGCCTCAAATCCGAATTTCCTAATAATATTAATCCTTATCTTCAATTAAGAAGATTTTCTTTGATTTGAACCTAGTTTTATTTTATATGTCTTCTATACAAGTTTATGTACCGAATTCAATATTAAACTTTGAAATCTTTATCTCGGGTTATATAAGGTGGGGCCCGCTAATTCCCTAATAACAATAATACATATATTTCTTCGAATTTTGTCATTAAGTGTAACCTTATTTAATGACATAAATTAAATAAAAAACAATATGAAAATGAACAAATGACCTATTTAAAAACTATAAGTTTTGCAAAGATACTAAATAGCTATTGTACTATAATTTGAAGTAAATTTTAAATTTATGAACAGGCATAGCAACATGTCTCAAGACGAGAGTACCAATCAAACTTTAGAAAGACTAACTCAACTCGTGAATCAACAAGCTCGTCAAATTGACCAATTACTCCACCAGGACTCGAACAGAGATTCATCTCAAAATAGGGATAATAAGAATGATGCCACTGAACGGTTTCATCACCTCAAGCCCCCTATCTTTGAAGAAGCTAAAGATCCAATTGAAGCAGAAAATTAGATTAGAACAATGGAAAGGATGTTTGTTTATGCCCATGTCCCTGATCGAGAAAAAGTAATTTGTGCAACATTTATGCTAAGGGGAAGCGCAGGTTATTGGTGGGATACCCTAATAAGTATGGGGGAAGCGGAAGAAATGACTTGGGAGGAATTTCGCGAGAAATTCCGCACTAAATATTTTTCCACTACTGCTCGGAATCAGAAATTGAACGAGTTTATCCATCTTAAACAGAATCAAATGACTGTTGCAGAGTATACCCAGAAATTTGACGAACTGTCCTGATTTGCTACTCATATGATTGGGACAATGGAGTTAAAAGTAAATCGATTTATTGAGGGACTGAAACCCGAACTGGCCAGAGATGTGTTAATGTCAGGAATCCATGGCTTGGGTTTTGCTTCTGTTATGGATCGGGCATTACTTGCAGAACAAGCGGAGTCAAAAATTCTTCGTGCTAGAGAAAGCCGAGCTCGCTATACTCAAGGTGTAAGTAACAATAAAAAATGGAGCTTAATGGGAAAGAATGAAAATAAAGGGAATAAAAGGTCTCTTGGAAATACAAAGGGTCAAGCTGAGGCGAAAAAAGGGAAAACTCAAGGAGAATCTTCGAGAATAACGCCCCCACGATGCTCAACTTGTAACAAGATACACCCCGGTCCGTGCTGAAAAGAATTGGGGCTTTGCTTTAGGTGCGGCAAGGAGGGACATAAGATTAAAGACTGTACAATGAATACAAAACCCAACAATCCTACAGGAAGAGTCTTTGCCATGGTCTAGCCAAATGCTACCGCTAGCAATGATGTCATTACAGGTAGATCCATATTCACGGTAGACCTGTATATACTTTATTTGATTCTGGCGCTACGCATTCATTCATTTCTTGCAATGTTGCTCAAGATGCAAATTTGGAAATAGTTCCAATGCCATTAGAAATGAATGTTAAACTGCCCTCTAGAGTGATTTATGTAGCAAGGGATGGGATACCTGATGCAAACATTCAAATAGGAGAGGTTATATACCCAGTAGACTTAATCCTCTTTGACCTCGTTGATTTTGGTATAATTTTGGGGATAGATTGGCTATCCAAGCATGGGGTAACTATTGATTTTCAAGCCCGAACCCTGAAATTTTTTGAAAAGAACTCCATATATTTTTGCAAGCCTCTGAAAAGCACCCGAATAATAATTTCAGCCTTTCAAGCTTGTAAACTCCTGAAGCAAGGCCATTTAGGGTTTTGGGTTAGCTTACATCAAATTAAAGCTGAAAATTCCGTCTCACTTTCATCCTTACCTATAGTTCAAGAATATCTGGACATATTTCCTGATGAATTACCCGGACTACCCCTAGATCGTGAGGTCGAATTCGGAATTGAGATATATCCTGGTACTGAACCAATCTCTAAAGCCCCATATCGTATGTTACCAACTGAATTAAAGGAACTCCGGACTCAATTAGATGCATTACTCAACAAGGGTTTTATTCGACCTAGCACATCCCCTTGGGGTGCACCCTTTCTTTTTGTAAAGAAGAAAGATGGATCTATGCGGATGTGTATTGATTATCGGGAGTTAAATAAGATTACAGTAAAGAACAAATACCCTCTTCCATGCATTGATGATTTATTGGACCAACTTAGAGGGTCAGCAATTTTTTCAAAAATTGATTTGCGATCCGGGTATTATCAATTGAAAATAAAGGAAGAATATATTCCCAAATCCGCCTTTACCACAAGATATGAGCATTTTGAATTTTTAGTCATGCCATTTGGTTTGGCTAATGCTCCTGCAGCTTTTATGGACCTTATGAATCGGGTATTCAAGGAATATTTGGACAAATTTGTGATTGTATTTGTCGATGATATACTGATTTATTCAAGGTCTCGAGAAGAACATACTCAACATTTACACCTGGTGTTGCAGACTTTGCGAGAAAAACAATTGTATGCCAAGTTCTCAAAATGTGAATTTTGAGACCGAGAAGGTAATTTTCCTTCGTCATGTCGTGGATAAAAGAGGAATTTCAGCTGATCCGAGTAAAGTTGAATCTATGATAAATTGGCCTCAGCCCACAACCCCTACAGAAGTGCTACACGACGCTCTTCCGATCTGCAGGATATTATCGGAGATTTGTTAGAGATTTTTCAAAAATCGCAGTCCCTCTGACACAATTAACCAAGAAAAATATACAGTTCAAATGGACGGAAGACTGTGAAAGAAGTTTTGAGAAGTTAAAGAAGCGGCTGACCACAACACCTATTCTCACCATCCATGAGGAAGGTGGCAAATTTACTATTTATAGTGACGCTTCCAAATATGGACTTGGCTGCGTATTAATACAAAATGACAAAGTCATGGCGTATGCATCTAGGCAATTGAAACCTTCTGAAAAGAATTATCCTACCCACGACTTAGAACTAGCCACTATAGTGTTTGCCTTAAAAGTTTGGCGACACTATCTCTAAGGAGCAAAATGTGAAATCTATACTGATCATAAAAGTCCGAAGTATTTCTTTACCCAGATGGAGTTGAATATACGGCAACGGAGGTGGCTTGAGTTAATAAAAGATTATAATTGCTCAATAAATTATCACCCAGGGAAAGCAAATGTGGTCGCTGATGTTTTAAGTCGGAAAGTCACTGTGAATAAAAAGAAGCCTAAGGAGCTACAACAAGAAATTGAAAAATTTGAATTGGAAATCTTGCCAAACAGAGATGTAAAGTTAGGGGCCATGGCTGTGAAACCAATGTTGATGGACCAGATTAAAGAAGGACAAGAGACCGATTTATTTGCTAAAAAGATGCGGGACAATCTGAAGAATGGAAAAGAATCTCCTTATAATATATCAAGCCAAGGGTTATTGAGATACAAAGATAGAGTGTATGTGCCAGAAACAGGGAAAGTACGGGAATTTGTTTTGAAAGAGGCGCATAGCACCCCATACACTCTACATATGGGTTCTACTAAGATGTATCTTGGCATAAAGAAACTATATTGGTGGCCCAGCATAAAACGACATATTGCAGACTTTGTTGCTAAATGTCTCACGTGTCAACAAGTAAAAGCAGAACATTAACAACCTGCTGGAACATTGCAATCATTGGAGATTCCTGAATGGAAATGGGAAAAAATAACAATGGACTTTGTTAGTGGTCTACTAGTACTCAAAGGATATGATGCTATATGGGTAATCGTAGATCGTCTAACAAAGTCAGCCCATTTTATTCCTATTAAGATGACCTTTAAAATGGAGCAACTTGCTGAGATATACATTCGAGAAATTGTAAGATTACATAGTGTTCCAGTTTCTATTAATTCTGATTGAGACCCGCGATTTTTATTGCGATTTTGGAAAGAAGTTCACCAAACTTTGGGGACACGATTGAATATCCACAAACCGATGGACAATCTGAACGTCCTATCCAAACCCTTGAGGACATGCTTTGAGTATGTGCATTGGAATATCCACAAAAATGGGATCATTACCTACCACTGGCGGAATTTTCATATAATAACAGCTACCACTCTTCTATTCAAATGGCACCGTACAAAGCATTATATGGGAGGAAATGCCAATCACCATTGTATTGGAATGAAGTGGGAGAAAGAAAAATAACCAATTCAGAAATGATGGAAGAGGTGATCAAAGTAGTGGAGAAAATTAAAGAAAAACTAAAAGCTGCGCAAGATCGTCAGAAGAGTTATGCGGATCAAAGGTGATGACCATTAGAATTTGAGATAGGGGACATGGTATTTGTCAAAATCTCCCCAATAAAACAACTTTTCTGTTTTGGAAAACGAGGCAAATCCGATCTCCTCGCTATATTGGGCCATTTGAGATAAGAAGAAGAATGGGAGAAGTGGTGTATGGATTGAAGTTACCAGAAAGAATGAGTCGGATACATCCGGTATTCCATATTTCAACATTAAGAAAATATGTGCCGGACCCTACTCATGAACTTCTGGAAACTCTTTCTGATATACAACCTGACTTAACCTTAGAAGAACGGCCCGTGAAAATATTAATGCGAGAAACAAAAAGATTACGCAACAAAGAAGTACCCATCATCCGCGTGCTATGGGAAAGTGAGATTTTAGCAGAAGAAACATGGGAACGAGAGGACGAAATGAGAAAACACTACCCTGAAATGTTTATAGGTAATTTTTGAATTTCGAGGACGAAATTCTTTTAAGGGGGATAGATTGTAGCACTCCGGAAAATTTAACAAAATTTTATTTTGACTTAATCTTGAATAATGATTTACTATAAGGATTTGGTAAGTGATTTTTCAAAACATGCTATAATAATTTGAAAACATCTATGTAACCGGTGATCTAGCTGTGACACTTAGCAAGAATTGAGAACATTCTTGTAGGCTTTAATGAGGACGGAAAATGGTTTCTTGAGTTGTAGCAACTATAGTCATTGGTTAGTATTATTACCAAAAGAAACATAAAGGCAAAAACCAGGTAACAAGTTCGAGGCCAAAGAAGGCTTAAATAATAAATATGATACTATTATGGTATAGTCAAAAAGCCAAGCACTTAATTATAAAATGTCTTAAGTTGAAGGATTCCTTAAATGAAAGGTAGAAAAATCTAGAGAATATTTGGACTCTTGGATTTGATCACATGGATAATAAATATGATACTATTATAGTATAGTCAAAAAGCCAAGCACTTAATTATAAAATGTCTTAAGTTGAAGGATTCCTTAAATGAAAGGTAGAAAAATCTAGAGAATATTTGGGCTCTTGGATTTGATCACATGGATGATAGAGAAAACACTTGGCAATTGAAAAACACAAGAATTCTCTTGAATGTACAATTGGAGCTATTTCTATTGGATGGGCATTAATGCACTTAGGGACAATTGTAAGCCTTTTCATTGGTGGAATCCAAGGACCTTTAGAAACTAGTTGGGGAAAATTCGTCCATATATTGAGGAGGGCTTAGATAACCCTTAAGAAGCCTTCAAAAACCTATCTTTTGTCCTCCAAACAAGCCTTTCCTCATATACATACAAGACCCTACTTGGAAAGCTATCTTACTTGAAGAATATTCAAAGATTGAAGGTATTTGAGCCACATAAAGACATCCACAAATCCTTACAAGAAAAGAAAACTAGGTGAGTAACTAATGACTTGGTTTCCATTGGCATGCCATGGCTTTGTGAAAAGAATGATTAAATGATATCTTACATTAATAAGGAATGAAATGTTTTATTGCACACACTTCACTAGTATTGCCCTACCCGTTCTGTAATGAATGAATTTGAATTATTCCCATGCTATAACTTATTCTACGACCCGGGATAAGAATGATTGGCATGGTGTCTGCTTTGATTGATAATTTTTTCTGAAACTTCGGTAAGGGTCAACCGGAGTTATTGTGGAACCATTTGCCATGAGAAATTTGGCGTTTGAATGATTTGATTGCGTGCTTCAGGTAGTTGGTGATTCTAGTGGTTGGGCCCCATTATACATTTGAAGAGGTTTGTGTATATTTTTCTTATGGAACTTGTAATTGAAATATGGTTTTCTTGAAGTCTTATGGCAAATCAATTCATTATGTTACTCACGGCGTACTTAGTACTCACTCAATATTTAACAAATTTTGTAGATATTTATTCGCAAGGTATTTGAAAAGCAAGCTGAGACTTAGAGCGAGAATGCAAGTGGGAGCCGGATTTCACAAGTAATAGAAACAGATCTATGGGGATACTATGAAGATGCCCTGCAGTTTCTTTTGTACTTGGGCACAACTTACGAACTTAATGTATATTGTGCCTATACTCATGCCCATCTCTACCATGACAGGTTTACGGTGGATAAACCTATGTTTTCACTTAATATGTTAACATAATATTAGAGTAAACTAGATACTTGCATATGTAGTACTTAGTGTGTACTATAGTAAATAACTTTTGTATGAATTGGAAACCTATTTTCTATGTAAAGGTTTTTCAAATCCCACTACTCGACAAGTTATGAATGAAATAAGTTTGTTAGCATAATTCGTTCTTTATGCAAATATTGATATAGTGTGTGGTAAAAATGAGTAAATGATAACCAAACTTATTTCCTTATTAACCCCACAAAAATGAGAAAGAAAAGGAGGACCATGGGAGTTAAAACTTGTGTTGTATGATGTGATAAATTGGAGTTATAAAGTTGTTTTGAGAACTTAAAAACGATATGAAAACTAATTAAACGGTGGTTTGATTCATTTCAAAAAGTGCATATGAGTGTTTATCTCATAAAAAGTGATTTACTTAATAAGAATGGTTGACAAGCAAAGAGGTGCTACATGGTAACAGTTCAAAGTGACCGTAAGTCAAAGTATTGACTCGGGGTAATTTTGGTAACGAATAAAAAAATTATTTTAATTTAAAAATTTAAAATAAATTAAAAAAGTTTTTTTTGGGACTCCCCACCTCCAGCTGCCATTCCATGACTGCTGGAAATGGCAGCTTTTTAGCTTATAGCTGCCATTTCCGGCAGTTGGCTGCTGGAAAATGGCAGCAGAGAAGGGAGAGTCTCTCTAGGGATGACAGATTTGATCTGAAAACTCGAACCCGATGGGGACCTACCCCAAATGGTGCTGGGATTCCCGCCCTGATTGGAAACGGGACGGGGACGGCGCACAAAGTTATGCCCCAAATCACTAGCAGGGCGGGGACAGGTTTTGGTTCCCCCGCCCCGAAACCCGATTTTTTGGTTTTTTATTTATTAAAAAAATTGACTGTTTATTACATTATTTGGTCTCAAAATATTATTATTTGTATAAAAATTACTTAATTATTATTTGTTTATTATGTATCAAACATTATTATTTGTATAAAAATTACTTAGTTACCATTTGCCTTCGCTCGGGGTATTTGTCTTGGGCTCGGGGACTATGTCCAAGATTGGCCCCCACAACCCACTTTCCCTCCCAAAATTTTGAGCATCAATTGGCCCTTTTTTATACATACTATATGCCAGCTTCGTTTAACTTCACTTTCGATGTGGGATTTCATTTGCCTTTATACTACATCAACACATGGAAAGACATCCCTCATCGGATCCATAGAAAAGTAGAATAAGGCAAAGTCATTATGAAAGCTGATGCTTGTAACACACATTCCTTGGGCTAATGAGCCTTGTCTTGTGCATGCCCTAGATACTTTTCTTATACATATGCCTTATTGGACTAATATTTCACGTGCATGTGCTCTAAATTAAAAAAAATTAAAAAAATTCGCGTTAGGGATCGTGGATTTTCCTTTCCCCGCCCCGCCCCAATTCCACTGGGGATCAGGACAGGGACGGGGCGGGGTAAAAAAAATTGGGGTGGGGTCAGGGGAGGCCAAACCCGACCCCGATCTGTCACGTTGCCATCCCTAAGTCTCTCCCTCGTGCTTGTTGCCGGGGGTAGACTCCTCTCCCACCCACGCTACCATTTCCAGCAGCCAAAAAGGCTATCGGAAATGGCAGCAGAGGGAGGGGGGAGTCTCCCCCTTGTGCTTGCTTCCAGAATGTAGCAAGCAAGGGGAGGCTCTCCCTCCCAGGGCTTCCATTGCTGACAACCCATTGGCTATCGAAAATGGCAGTATAGGGGTAGGGATGACAACGGGACGGGTATTACCCGATACCCGTGAGGTACGGGGTTAATGATTTCGCCCCGAAGTCTTATCAGGTCGGGGTCGGGTATTGGCCGCCCCAACCCGCCCCGACCCGATACCAGATTTTTTTAAATTTTTTTTGGAAAAAAATTTAAACCTAAGTAGTGAGTTGATGGGGTTTTGATTCTAGATACCCAAGATGAAAACAATAAACCTATTGGTGAGGTTTTGATTCTAGATACCCAAGATGGAAACAATAAGTAATTCATTCGAAATTTGAGTTTTCTTAAAATAAAAAAAACTAATTTAAAGACAAACGAAACCCTGTCCCTAAATCAACTCCTCTCCTATCGTCTCTGTCTCTGTCCAACTCGAACCCTTCAACTTCAAGTCTCTATTAGTCCACCCAATCCCAAAGTCTCCACCGTAGCACCGCGCCGCGCCGTTCTTTTCTTTTTTTTTTTTTAAGGATTTTTTCCTTTAAGGTGGCGGGTAATGGGTAATTTTTTTGTACCCGCCCCGAACCTCCCCTGCCTCAATCAGGTACGGGGCGGGTACGGGGCGGGGGTTTCCTTAACTGGGCGGGGGCGGGGGAAGGCATACCCGCTTCGAACCCGCCCCATTGCCATCCCTACAGAGGGGGACTCCCTCCAACCTTTTTTTTTAAATTTATTTTTAATTTTTTAAATTAAAATATTTGTTTCTTGTGTCTTACCAAAATTACCCCTGTCAACACTTTGACTAACGGCCATTTTGGAAGGTTTCCGTCTTTAGGGACCTGGTTGGGGATTTTGGTAAAGGTTGAGGATTCCCATGAGTAGAATTAAAGGTTAGGGACATATTCTATTAAAAGTTAAAAGATTGGGAGATCGGAAGAGCGTAAATTACCCATTACGAAATACTTCACAGATAAGGTGTAACATTAAAAAAATTTTAATTAAAAAATCGAAAAACTTTGAATGTAAAAAAATATTTAAAAAGATAAGATAAATGGTATAGAAATCTCAAGTTTGTGAGATCCTAGCCTTCGATTAGCAAAAATAACAAATCAAAAAAGATTTACAAAACCTCTGAGAAAGATTCTTGAAGATAATAATAGTTAAGGATCATAATCCTAATTAATTGAAAAAAATAGAAAATGATTAATATACAATTTACATCAGAATTTACCTAGCATGTAAGAAAAAATTTAAAATAACCTCCCTTAAGACACTTTTGACTTGAAAAACGCGGTAAAAGGTACGGCAGAGTAATTCAATCCTTATATATATAGATTCCAGGGAAACATAAAGATCCAAAATGAAAAGTGAAACTGTAAATGTATCACAATTTTATTGAATGATTAAAAAATGTCCATAAGATAATCATCTAATTAAACTAAGAATGTCAAATTTTTTAATGTTAATTTTTTACATCTCCCTAAACTCACTCTAAAAAACATTATTATCATCTTTTTGAAGAAAAAAATTATATAATAATAAAATGAAATGAAATAACTAAAAGCTCAAACCCTAGTAGAATTCCTCTATATATACCAATACTATCCGCACTAGAAATGAAGAAAACATCAATATACATTCATTAAACACAGAAAATACCAATAGAAATTTTGTACACAATCCAAAAACTAGGGTTTTTAAGCATGAAGAAACGTAGCAAAGCTCAGAGAAGAAAATGGCGGCCAAGAACAGTGAAGAAAAGTAGTAAAACTCATAAAAGGAAAAAGCCAGAACAAGGATTTTCATCAAGCTTGAAAAAAACTTACAAACGGTCATAGAAGAAGACGGCGGCCAAGAAGAAATAATGAATCCAAAGAAAAAATCAGCAATCTCCCCGATGCCTTGTTATGTTCAATTATCTCATTGTTACCGGTCGAAGAAGCTGTTGCGACGAGCATTCTTTCACGTAGATGGAGACATCAATGGAAATCCCTGCCTCGACTCTATTTCGATCCAAGAAAAATGATCGGATCGCCAGAAGAAATCTCGGGAAAGACGAGATTAGGAAGGCAGCTTCAATTATGAATCTTGTTATTAGGGCTCAAGTGAATGATGTTACAAGATGTCATATTCATGATTGGAAATTGGGTTACATGAAAAAACATATCAGACGTCTAGTGAGGTACAATAAACTTGAACATCTATCGTTGACTTGTTGTCGAATGGATTCTCAAGTACCAAATGGTTTTCCGGTCGCTGTTTTCTCCCTTGAATTGAATGATTATGTTATTGAAGATGCATCGATATTTTTAGATTGTACGAGTCTACGTACTCTTCGACTATGCAAAGTCACATTGCCTAACGATTCTATTATTGGTAATATCGCATCCAATTGCGCAAACTTGGAGAATTTGGCCTCATTCAATGCAAATATTTGAGAGTAGTAGAGATTTTCGGTAGAAATTTGAGGTCTCTCGAGATTCAAGACATGGAAATTATCGTGTTAAATTTTCGAATGAAGGCTCTAAGAGTCTTAAAACTTCGTAACTCTAGTCCGAAGGAGTTGTACTTTGATTGTCCAAGTCTTATAGAGTTTGTGTTAGACGATGATCCTCTACACACGTCAAGAATTCTCGAATGGTGCACGGGTCTACTTCGACCAATGGTAAATGAAAGAACTATTGTTGGATCTTGTTCGTTAATCAATTTTTCTACAGAAACAATACGGTTCTGTAAGCATACCGAAGAAGTTGTTTCCGTAAAAAAATTGGTTTATTAATTACATGATGAATTTTTATTAAATTTTATTTCCTTAATTTTTGGTTTTAAGGGAGTATCATATTTTCATCTGGGCGGTCTAGTGAGAGATTTGCGGGAACTGAGGACTACCATGGATTTGGACGGTAGATACAGCGAAGTTATGCTTGCATTCATCTTTAGAGTATGGAGAAATTTACAAGTACTTGAGATTACAAACAAGGTTTGGTCCTTTTTTTTTTTTTAATTAAATATTAACAAGGTTTGGTTGATTTTATTTAATGATCTAGCACCACACTATCTCGTGTAGACAGTTATGTGAAATAATATCAGCCAATCATATCACTATCCTCACACATCACTCATATTATGCCACACCATATGCTAGATAATGCTATTTTTATCTTTAATATATATATATATATATTTCTCTCTCTTACTTAATGAGTATAGGATAAGTAACTATTTTTTTGGATGGAATCCATCCAAAAGGACCATATTTGTGAATTTATATAAGGCTGCAGACTCAAGGCATTTGGAAAAAAAAAAAAAAAGAAGTATGTAATAGAGGCTCAATTGATACAAAGTGCAAAGGTTGGGAATTAACCATATGTAAAATTTACCCTATGTTTAATTGGTTCATTTAAACGATAAGGCTAGCTGGTGCTAGAAAAATTTAATTCATGATAAATTCATTAATGGACATGCAATTGTTTTTCAGGTGTCAAGAGTTGCGAAAGATAATTACAAAAGTATTTCATCTCTGCCATATCCTGAGTTTACATTTTGGCAAAGAAGGGAGTTGCCTGATAGTATGACACAGAGTCTGAGAGCAGTTTCAATAGTGGGATTTAAAGGAAAAACCCGTGAAACCCGAATGGTTTCTCATCTGATAAGCAATGCTACTAAGTCGCAGAAACTTGTAATCAAATTATGCCATGAATCCTCCTGCTCAAGACAAGAATTATTAACTTTGTTGTCTGTCCCAAGAGCTTCCTTAGATGTCTCTATGTATATTGTTGAAACCTGAAAAAGAACTACTGAAGGTACAAAGAAAAGTGCAGGAAAGATGTGGCTGACTCTTCTGATGAAATTTGGATCTTTTGCCCTCCCTTGTACTAGTAGTAAACCAGGTTGATTAATTTAGCTCTTCCAATAGTTTAAAAGCTTGAGTTGTTTTTATTTAATTCCCCCCCCCCAGCTCTACTAAATTTAACTTTGAAAGTTTTGTAAGTTTGATCTTGATTGTTTGATTTTGTGAGTTGTCGAATTTGCTAGTTTTGTCGATTTTGATAGTTCAAATTTGTTGTCGGTTCAATTTTCTGTATAATGCTGTTCATCTCTATTAGAGACATCTCTATTAGAGATGAAATTGTAATTGATGTGACAGTAATAATGTTATAATAATAAATGATAAGATCATCAAGTGTATGTAGATTATGTGAAATTGATATAGAGGCCACCTATGACGACCACTATGGAAACCACGTGAATAAATCAATCTTGAATTCATAAATCCACATGGCGGTTATTAATTTTTTATTACATTTTACTAAGTGGTCTACATAGAATATTATGTTGGACTCCAATTAGTTAATTAGACTTAACAATTCTGACATGGAGACCACATAGTTATAAGAAAGCGAGAAACCACATAGTTATAAGAAAGTGAGAAACCACGTGGAGATTCGTAAACTCAATATTGAGTTTATTTATATGGTCTTTATACTTGTAATAATATATATTAGATTGAATTAATTAACCTGATTATTTATGAGGCTGTATAAGCACAATGAAACTAGATTTTTTACATCAAGAAATTTTCTAGAACCAGTTGCAAGCTCGCTTATATAACCAACTTCATGTTGTGATAGATTAGACATGATGTTTGTGGATTAGTTCTCTCTCATTTTTTTATTTTTATTTGTATTATTATTTTATTTTATTTATTTTTTATTATTATTATTATTATTATTATTATTATTTTGTGGTGGGGGTAACCGCTGATCTTTTATTGGGCCACCATACAGTTGATTTCATAAGAAAATCAACCTGACTGGCTCCTGAAATTTTTGATCTGTACATCTATATATACAAGTTAATCAATTCATCATAAGCATCATTAACAAATCCATCCAACAAGTGGTCAAACATCAGTAAATTAACTGCACAGAGTTACAAATGAAAAATTTAATGAGGAACTTGAATATTAATCTACTGTCAAGCATAGCATTTAATTTATAATGCATGGTATATTGCCAAGAAATTGAGTATTGACTTGAATAACTAGTGTACAACAATAAAGAATTTCAGTTTTTCCTTTGGGCCCTTTGTCCAAGAAGGCTATAGTAAGTACTGTTAAACTATTATAAGACTGACACTGTTCAAATTAACTATAAATATACAGTGACAATCTGCTTTCTGTAATGGAGCTTCCTTGGAACCACTAGCAGCCTCAAAGGCCTCAACTTTTACCTGCTAGACTTCTTCTATTGGCTCGTTCAGTGAATTCACATCAAGAATTGGTTTAGCGACATTGATGAATCATTAGTATTCATTTTATTCGTTCCAAGTTATACTTCACCAGTTCTTCTAGTGCTAAACGATATGGACTCGGAGGGAGGCATTGAAGATTTTGAACTGCTAGATTAGCTTTATCACCAGCCAACTCTTGAGCCCTCTCGATCCCTCCACAGCTTTTGACAATATTAATGGCCTCTTCTAGGGAGCCAGTGTCACAAAATTCAGACTCGATTATATCCCTCAATCTCGCCTCTTTCTCGAGAGCATATATAACCGGTGCAGTCAGATTTCCTTTTTCCAGGTCATTTCCGGCTGGTTTCCCGAGTTGCTCGGCTGATTGAGTGAAATCCAGAATGTCGTCAACAACTTGGAAGGAGAGACCAAAGTTCTTACCGTACTGATACATCTGCTCACTGATATAATCGTCCACCGCACTGAAAATGGCAGCTCCTTTTGTACTAGCAGCAATCAAGGAGGCAGTTTTGTAGTAGCTCTTGATTAAATATTCCTCCAGTTGTACGTCACAGTCGAACAAACTAGATGCCTGCTTTATTTCACCGCTAGCAAAATCTTTAATCACCTACAA